>VZRQ01004982.1:439617-458685 GCA_013397975.1 Machaerirhynchus nigripectus
GGGGGCGCGGGGGGGGCGCGGGGCGGTACCACCCGGCTGTGCCGGGGCGGCCGAATGGCATTTGCGGGGTTTTTGGCATTTCTGGTTTTCCAGGGAATTCGCGGCGCGGTTTCATCCCCGCCCTGGATCCCGCTCGCTTTTCGTGTGGCGTTTTAGGTCCGGTGAAGTGGCTGCTTCGGTCTGATACAGGAGCTGCTTCTGTTCAGACTTTTAGAATGAAAGAAATTAAATAAATTAAAAATTGCCTCCAGGCAGCATGGCATTTTCTGCACCAGACGCTATTATTTGTCTTCTTTTTATTTATAGTGCATAAAGCCCATAAATAGTGCTCCAGATTGGAGTAACACCTCTCATATTATTAATACTATTATTCTCCACCCCACTTACTCCCATATGGAGCACTGAAGAATAATTATTAATGAGCAATTATGCAAATATGCTATTGTATATGGAAATTAGGGGCAAATTTTTTTCCACTGCCGCCCCATAACCAACAGCAAATGCCTGCAGCACAAAGAACTGCAAAAAAAGCAAAAATAAATGAAAAACACACACACATACACACAAAAACGGCATAAAAAGGGTCAAAACCAGAACCACAGTAAAAAAATAAAAAAGCCGGCAACCGCTCCAGGACCATCGAGAATGAACCGGAACCAAAGAGTCCCAGCCTGGAACTGGCTCCTTCCACTTTTTAGGTATCCACGGTCTATCAGTCTTGCTAATATCTACTTCCTATTCCTCTCTCTGTTTATAATGTCTGGTTTTTATTGTCTACTTTCTATTCCATTTGTTTTTCATCTTTCTAGTACCCACGTCCTATTTTTCCTTTTATTCATGTTTCTGGTATGTACATTTTATTATCCTTTTAATATCTTTTAATTCACCTTGCTATTTATCTTTCAAGTATCTGCTTTCTACTCACCTTGATATTTACCTTTCTAGTCTACTTGCTGGGGTTAGGGTTAGAGTTAGGATTGGTATTAGGGTGAAGGTTAGGGTTGGGTTTAAGGTTTAGGGGTTAGGGGTTAGGATTTAGCGTTTAGTGTAAGGTTTAAGGTTAGGGTTAGGTTTTAGGGTTAGGGATAGGTTTATGGTTAGTGATAAGGGTTAGGGGATATGATCAGATTTAGGGTCAGGTTTAGGTGATTAATATTAGTCTTAGGTTAGGGTTAGGGTTAGGGTATGTATGGTTGAGGTTAGGGGAAAGGATTGGGGTTTGAGTTATCCTTAGGTTTAGTGGTTAGTGTTAGGATTAGGTTTAGGTTCACAGACAGTTGTTTTCCATAGGAAGGAAAGATCAGTGCCCCCGTGTCTTGGGAGCAGCTGTGGGGTGACCCCAGGAAGGCCAAGTCCAGCCAGAGCCACTGTTCCTGGCAGCTTCTTTCTGGGAGCAATCCTTGAACTCTGGCAGTTTTAGGAGTTGGAAACCAAAATTCATCGTAAAATTTTAGGAGTTGGAATCCGACATTGGTCCTAAAGTGGCTCCCAGACAGAAGCTGCTGGGGCTGCTGGGTGTGGCTCCCCATGGACTTCCCATGGTGGCCTCTGTGCTGCTCCTGAACTCCGTGAGGAGGAGAACCACCCTTCACAGCCGGGTGCCTGTGGCTGACAGGGATTCCAGCCCTGAAGTGACAAACATCCCAGGGCTTCTCCCACACCAGGACTGTCGGCTCTGGCTGCCCTTGGGCTCCCTGGGCCGCTCCTGAAGCACGGGGGCCACGCTCGTCCCTCCCCACGGGGAAGAGCTGCCGTTCCCCACGAGGGGCTGGGGCTCAAATTTGGATTCTCCCTCTGAAACTGAACACAGCCAAGGCTGGCTCCCAGACAAAAGCTGTCACCACAGACGGGTCTGCCTGGCCTTGGCCTCCCTGGGCCGCCTCTCATGTGTCCCCTGAAACGCTGGGGACACGTGTTCCTTCCTGATTCAGTGCAGATTTGGGTTTATTTTCTTCCTGGATTGGGACCATGGAGTCCAAACCTAGGATTTCCACAATACCTCCAAGAGCACAGACAAACCGGAGCCGTGGATCACAAACCCGAGACTAACAGCTGATGTGTCCATGACCTGAAAGGCTAAACCAGAGTCTCCAAACCTACAGCTGACGGCTGATTCCTCCAACCCCACGGAGAGTAACCCATAACCACAGGGCCTGAACATGGGACTGAGCCCTGGTAGCTCTGTTCCTGAGGCAATCCCGAGGCGGGGGGCTCAGAACCAGAAATAAGAACTTCACATTTTGGTGGTGGTGGCCTGAAAGAGAGCGCCAGGGTTTTTTCCACAGGAAGGACAGCAGCCATCCCCTGTCACAGGCTGCCAGGGGAGCTCAAGGCCAGCAAGACCTTTCTGTGCTGACCCTTTCCATGCCTGAAATGGAGAACTGCATGATTTGTGTCAAAACCAACTGCTCCAGAGCACTCCAGAGCCACACGGGCTCAGTGATCCCTGTGCAGGTGTGACCCATTTCCTTCCCGTGTTTTCCTTCAGGCACAGCGCCCTGGGGGTGACAGGGCCGGTGCTGTTGGGTTGGTGTCTCCATCCACCCCCGGTGAAACATTGCTCATTATTTGCAGGCTTTTCCTGTACCAGCAGTGCCACCCTTTGGAGCAGGAGAGGAGGGGCAGCTCCGATCTCTGCTCTGTGACAGGGGCAGCACCTGGGGGGGTTGGCTGGAGCTGTGCCAGGGGAGTTTAGGTTGGGTATCAGGGAAAGGTTCCTCCCCCAGAGGGTGCTGGGCACTGCCCAGGCTCCCCAGGGAATGGGCACAGCCCTTGGGCTGCCAGAGCTCCAGGCGCATTTGGACAGCGCTGCCAGGGATGCCCAGGGCGGGATTTGGGGGTGTCTGTGCAGGGCAGGGGTTGGGACTGGATGATCCCTGTGGGTCCCTTCCAGCTCAGGACATTCCCTGATTCTCTGACTGTGGCAATTCTGGGTCTGTTTGATGCTTCTCTGACTTGCACTGTGGATCTCTTCCCACTCAGGATACTCCGTGATTCCACGAACACTGATGGTGTTGCTGTGCCTGTTCTTGGCTCCTGGTGGTTCCTCACAGGGCTGGGAGGGTGATCAGGGCTGGCCAGAGTGGGAAGCTGAAGGTGGGTGACTGAATCTCAGCCAGTCCGTGGTGGAGCTCTCCCATGACAGCACCCTGCAGCTCATCAGGGACCTGGGCACCGTGGTGACCCTCACAGTGGTGGCTGAGGAGGGCCAGGAAGGTGCCACCACACTGCCAGAGTCTCACGTTTGTCACTGCTGACGTTTATTCTCTTCAACTGAGTATTTGAAGATGTTCAAAGTTAGAGAGTGAACCCCAGAATAACCTGAGCTGGGTGGCACCCACAGGGACCATCAGCTCCTGGAGGATGAACGAGCTGGGAGCTCGTTGCTCTGGAAGGGCTGAAGGCAGGTGGGGCAGAGAGAGGCAGCTGCCAAGGTGGTTGTGCAAAGAATTAACAACATGGTGTGAAATGAGAGAAATTCCTGTGTGTGAGGGAGAGAAAGGGCTGCTGACAGAGAAACAGGTCCTGTGCAGACCTTGTGTCCTCCAGCCAGGGAGAAATGACCCCTCCTGAGGGGGCTGCAGCACCATGGGATGATGCTCAGTGAGAAAATCTCCCCGCTGCTCGGGGCCCGGCTCTGGTGCTGCAGGAGCTGCCAGGGCTTTGTTCCCCATGGGGTTGGGGCTCCCAGGGTGCTCCTGCTCTCCAAACCTCTCCATTTAAACCCTGAGTTTTTCCTTCCTTCCCTGCTAAACACACGGATTCCCCAAAGCTGCATCCCTGGGATATGACAGAAACACCTCGTGGTTCTCTCAGCCAGAACTTCCCCTTGGAAAAGGGTCACAATTTCTTTTGTGGGAAAAACGCTGGACAGTGTTTTCCTGCAAATCCTTCACCTGCAAACCCTGCTGTGCCACCCGAGCTGGAAGGTGAGAACTGGGGGCTGCCCAGTCCCATCTTCAGCCTGGGGTTTAATGACAGCTCCCACACAACCCTGTCGTGTTTCTAAACAAAAGTGTAAACATGTAAAATCCAATAATTTGGAGACAAAAGCTATTTTCCAACCCTGCATTTTTCTGGATTGCTGCTTATGGGTTTAATTAAACTCCCAATGATTATTTTGCCACAAAGTTGGCTTTTTTCACCTTTTAAATAATAAATACCTAAAGCCAGACTGTGACTAAAGCCAGCAGATGATTCTCTAATTTCACATTCATTTCAAATATTTAACATGCCATCTCAGCCTTCTACACAGAATTTCAAAGACTTAACGCTCCTTTTTGTTAATGCTTGAAGCAAAGAGAACTCTATAAATTGTTTTTTTTTCTATTAAGATTTTTATTTTTATCAAATCTGATTCATTCCAGTATGAAGGGACACACTTCAAAGCAGTTGCCCAGGGTGATTATAAAGCTGCTGAAGTCTGAGCTGGTTAAATTAGATCTGTTTCTCTGCAGCTTTTATTCTTCGAATCCCAGACTGGTTTGGGTTGGAAGGACCTTAAAGCCCATTTCATTCCACCCCTGCCACGGGCAGGGACACCTTTCCACTTGTTTCCAAAATAAGTTTTCTGAATTTCATGTTGCTACCCATTATTTGTGCACGGCCTTACCTGGGCTCTGTGTGAAAACCTTTCCCACTGCCTCAGTCACAGATTTGGAGCCGAAATGTAGAGATAAAACCTGAACCTGGGCAGACTCAACAAAGAGAGGGAACAAAAACCCCTCAGCAGCAGGTGGTAAAACCAGGGTGAAGATCAGTCAGGAAAAACCCCATGGCTCAGGGGAGCTGGAGTGGGAGTGTTTCAGATGGGAAGAATTTTGTGACAGTGAAGGAGAAAGGAGCAGAACCTGTTCCACTGGAGTGGGAATGAATCTCCATCGTCCAATCTCCCCAAATGCAGCTGCAGGAGCAGAGTTTGGCCTCAGCAGAGCCCTGTGTGCAGAGGGGAAATGCAGAGTGATGGGGGTGAGTCAGGGAGAGCTGAACCTCCCAGGGCTGCTCCACACCCGGGCAAAGCCGGGATGCAGCTCCCAAAAACCCAAAATGCCCTTTCTGCTGGGAGCTGCCCCGGCTGAGTTTGTGCTTTGCCCTCTGAGCCTGGCAACAAATCCTGTGCCCGCTCCCCTTCCCTCCCCCAGCTCTGCTTTTCCTGCCAATAAATGAATCCCCTTCATGTGCCAGAAGAGATTTTTTAGCCTTTTTCACCGAAGCAGAAGCCTGTCAGCTCCTGTCCTGCACAGCTGGGAGCACGGGGGAGCAGGGCTGCAGGGCTCCGGCCAACAGGTGGCATTTCCCTGCCGGTGCTTCTGGGGCAAAAATCTCAGCGTGAACCAGCAGTAAAAGTTGGTATTTTTGTCTCCTCTTTAGGATGCCACAGGAAGGGCACCGAGCAGTGCTGGGGAGGGCTTGGGAGGTCCACACATACCAGAGAAATTCCGTTTAATAGACTTTAAATTTCCTTTCCCTTAAGACGCTTGGGCATTTTTTGTGTATTAATAGAATTTGTTTGTTCTTAATTAAGAACTGCAGTAATGTGCTGCGCCCAGCAGGGCTGGAACAGCTCTAGAGTTGGTGCTTGGGATTATTTTTTTTAACCCTTTAAGGAAAAAGGAGTTTCTCAGTTTATAATTCAGCACAAAAGTCCATCTTGGGGCAGTACTTCCATTCAGGTTCTGCCTAAGAGGCAGCTTTTTGAAAAGACTGTGGTTCCTTATTTTTAACTGGTAGTGTCATTTTGTATCCTGAAACCTGGCTTTCTTCCATAAATTGACTGGATTTATTGTAAAGTGCACAATAAAATTATTTTCTGTGGTGGGGAAAGGAATATGAAGTTATTTTAAATGGTTTTATTAAAATGCTGTTATACTTTAATTTTTACTTAGCTTTTGGGAGAAGACAAAACAATTTAAAATTCCTGTCAGTGAGCTCATTCCCCCAGTGTGGCTCTGGGACCAGTTCCTCACCTTTCCTGGAGCTGGGCAGTGGAAAACTCAGTTGTGCCTTAAATAATTTGGCAATTTCCCTCCATTTTTGGTGCCTTCACCTCCAGATCCCCACTGCCCCTGCAAGTCCTCATTCCCTTCCCTTTCCAGAGGGATATTTCTCAAATGGCCATGGTTCTCAGTGTCTCACAAGATTTTACTAAATCGAATATCTGAACCAATTTCATGGATCTGACCCGCCCTGATCCCTTCTGACCTTTATCAACCTCCAAACAGGCCAAAACCCTTCTGGTCCTGTCAGGATCTGCACAACTGTGTTGCCTTTTCTGAGGAAAAGCAGAATAAAAGCAGAAAAGCCATCGTTCCCAGAGGGTGTGGAGATGTGGGGAACTCTCATCCCTCAAGGCACTACCAAGGAGTTCTCAAAAGCAGAACATCAAAACCTTTCCCTGTTGGACACAGGTAGAAAAGTTGGGTGTAAAAATGCACTAAATTGTCTCACAGAATGTCTTTGCTCATGTTTTAAATCTGATTATCTCCTTAGGACAGTTGAACACTCATTGTAGTTATGGAAGAAGCAGAAAATGTTGTAATGGAGCTGTTACAGAGCCTTTGGCAAAGTTTCTTAAGGAATTTTGTGCAAATCTTGGAATCAGAGGAAAAGATGTCCTGAGTGTTTAAACTCAGAACAAAACAATTACCCTGAGTCACCCCTGAGCTGGGATGAATTCAGTTTTAATTCTCAAAATACAGAAGTATTGGGAGGTTTTTCTGGAAAAACAGGAGTTTAAATCTTCCTTCAGGTCCTCATCTCCTTTTTTGGGGGCACTTTAGGAGCCCCAGCAGGAGGAAACTGCACAGTGGAGCAGAGCTGGGAGGAGAATCCCTGTCCAAGTCAGGGGTTTTTAGGGAATATTTGTGTGTACATCGTGCTGTTGCTGTTCTGTGCCATCTCTGGAGATACAAACAAGATAAATATGATGCTAATTCTTATCTTTGTGTAAGGAATTCACTCTTGGGTATTGCAGGAAAAGCAGAACACATGGGTACAACAGGAAGAATGATGGTGGGTGGGGCTCTGTGGCTGCTGCCCAGAGCTGGATTTTCAGAGGCTGGAGAGTGGAGCTGAGCCAGGTGCCCATGAGATGCCATCCCCCGCAGTCCTGGTGCTTCCCTGCCCCTGGCACACGGCTCTGCCTCTCTTTGTGCTGCCTTTGCAGGCTGGGGCTGGCACAGATCCTGGCTGGGAGGCTTAATTGGATGTGGAATTCTTGGTATTGTTGATTTCTCTTATCCCATTCTTCACTGTAATTAGCTTTTCCCCCTCGTGCTGGAGAGACTCCACGAGGGGAGAGTTGAGTGCTGATTTTTCTCTCGTGTTCCTCCTCCAAGTGGTGCCACACTGAGCTCCAGGGCTTTGTTTTTTGGGCAAGGCAACCCAAACGTTCAGGTGGAGAAGAGGAGACCTCAGCAGGGTCTGCAGCTCCTCCCGAGGGACAGGACCCAGGGAAGGGCTGGAGCTGTGTCAGGGGGGTTAGGATGGGTATCAGGGAAAGGTTGGATATCAGGGAAAGTTCTTCTATATTTGTAATGAGTTTATCCTTCCAAAATCCCAAACTACCAAACACTTTGTGTGCTCAGTCACCTCCTGGAGCTCACTCAAGGGGTAAAATCTGCTCGGAATTGTCTCCATTTCTTTCCTCATTGGAAAAGGGTCCTGAGCATCACTCCTGGCCCTGCAGGTCACAAAAAGCCCCTGAGCCGAGGGAGAAACAGAATCACACAAAAAGGAGCCTCTGGAGCACATCCATCCTTCTTCAGGCTTGGCTCCTTCCAGTCCCTGTCCCTATGTGGAACCTGAGCCACATTAAAGGTTGTTTAAAGCAGCTTCCAGCTCTGAAAAGGCAAATTCAATTCAAATTCAAATTCAATTCCAGTAAGTTCAAGATCTCAGCCTTTCTGGTATCCCACTGCCTGCCACGGAGAAACACAAGGAGGGTGCAAACACAGCAGGGCTGATGGGACAGATACCTTGGAGAGGGACACAAGGAGCTGCCCAATGAAACCAGAGGTGGAACTTCCCAGCCTGAGGGGAATTCTCCAGTGAGGAAAACACCAGCAATTCCTGGGCCATGGAGGGTCCCCAGTGGCTGTAAGGGCACCCCAGCAGCAGGAGTGGCTGGAAAATGGGTGTGCCTGACTGACACTGATTTTTAGAACATGTTCTCATCAGTTTCCCAGTGAGGGTCATTTGAAGCACTGGTTCTTTTCACACAGTTGTCTTTTTTTCTCAGAAACTGGTTAGAGGGGGAAAGTATTTGATTTGTCCTTATCTCAGCTGCATGAAGGACATTGTGGATGGCTGCAGTGACACTCTGCCATGAGCTGCTGTCCCCGTGTCCCTCTGCAGACCACGTCTGCTGCTCCAATCTTGCACTGCTGCAGCTTCCCCGAGTGCTGTGCGTTCTGAACCCAGTTATTTAATGCCTCCGTTGCCAGTGTGATCCTGACTCACTTCCTGCTCTTGTGCCAAGCTATCTCCTGTATCCAGTCCACCTAATCCTCCCCACGTGGGTTCCAGCCACAGACAAGGCAGGTTTGGGCTGAAGCCTGGTGCATGTTTGTACCAGGAATCCCTTGTGCTCTTGCTGGGCCAGGAAGAACAGGGGAGACTTGGTTCTGTCAGTCCCAGAGCAGCAAACAAGCCACTGATGCTGCTCCATTGATGTGTTTCCTGGGAGTTTCATATCCAATAAAAAACCCCGGAGCTAAATATGATATTTGACATAATTCTGTAATTTTGCTTTTTCTGAACACAGCATGATCACTTCAGTTCCTTGATTCAGGGGGATTTGGTTTGCAAACATCTCTGTGAGGGGAGAAAACTCTGGGTTTTGTTCAGTAGCATAATTCCTTTGGTTTCACTTGTGGCACCACGGCATCCACAGCCTGGGCGTGGAGCTGAGACTGAAGTCCCTTCTTTAATTATTTATTGCTAATTAGGAATTGGATTTTTTATCTCTGTAGAGGTAAAAACTGACCTGAGGGCAGACTCAGCTGCCAGAGCAGCTTCTTCAGTGTAGCTCTGGCCTGTGTAAGAACTCTCCCCTATGGCCTCTGAATGTGTGACCAAGGAGTGTTGATGGCACACGGGGTACAGGGGACTCCCACTTGTGGCTTGGGCTGGCTGGGATATTTTACAGGGGGATATTACCCCCAGAACACACTGACACATCAGTCCCATGGCTGTCAGAACAACAAGACTGAAGGGGTTTATTTTATTCACAGCTTAGTGATGATTTCCTGACATCTGAGGTGTTTAATGACTGCAGAAAAGTGGGAAAAGGAGCCTGCTGGTCCAGCATGCAGAAGGAGAAAGGAGTAAAAGATTGAGGTTCACTTAGTCAAAATTCAAACTGATAGGATTTGCTCTTTGAAAGTAAGAGAGTACCTCATTTTGGCTTTGAAACTTTAAATGTTTTTGAAGGCTAACGAAGCACAGTGAGGCAGTGGTGAGTGGAACTCTTCACAAGGACAGCTGACTGCCCAAACAGCTTTTAAAACAAAGACTTTGGGAATTTAAAAGGCTTTAAAGCAGCTCTGAACTGTGCTCAGCTGCTGGGTGATCCACTGAGGTTTGCTGTGGAGCAGAACATGTACAAATCCTCCCTGGCTGGAGTAGGGCTGTGAAATATTTAATTCTCTGAGTGGCCTGTGCAGATATTCCTGAGTTCTTCCCCAGAGGTTGGGTTATGCTGTGTGCCCTCACCCTGACCACTGAGGACAGCGACAAACCCAGACCTTTCATTCCAGAGGAACTGGCAGCACTGGAATGATTTCCCTGCCATCACCTCCCTCTGTTTCTCTGTTAATGTGACTGACAATGTCCTACCTGTGTGGGATTTCCCCTTTCCTTTATCTGTGCTTCCTGCATCCACGTGGCCTTGGAATGCTACACAATGGATGGGCGAGCTGGGTGTAAATGTTCATGTATTGTACAGCACCTTCACACAGCCTTCTGAGCTTCTGGCTGGAGACACACCTGGAAATCACTCATTATTTTTATGTAGACCTTAAAACCCAATTCCACCTCATGGCCTCTTGGTTCTGCACTGTCTAAACCAGGCTCCTGGTTGGCTCTCAGGGGTGTGACTCAGGTTTTACCCACAAACATGCTGCTCTTCTGGAAAAAAAATCAGTTTATTATTGGATGTTTCCTTGACCCCCCATTCCAGTAAGAGATGTTCAAAAAGATGGTATAAAAATCATCAAGTGCTGTAGAAACTGCTGGTAATGATGAAGTGCTTGTCCTGCAGGTTTATTTGCACATTTTGCTACGTAAAACTGTCACCTCCTTTTACATCTCATAATTGTTCCTTGTACAGAAAATAGCTGTAAACAATTTACTACCAAAAATTCTTCTGCCATTTTACCCTCCTGTCAAAGAATGAGAAGTTCCTCAGTTTTTGCTCTTTTCACTACTAATAAATAGAAGCCACTGGAGCCAGTGAAGGGAAATGTTACAGAAGCTTTCAAATATTTTCTTGCTCTCCATGACCTTTCTAAGCATGAACCAGAGGAAGTCTTTGTCAAAGCTGTTTTTTCCCCCCAGATTTCCTCCCCAGGTGTTGAGGGTGAGGCTCTGTTGCAGTGCTGGGCTGCAACAGCTGCTCACACCATGGAGCAGAGCTGGTGTCACAGCCAGGACAGGATGGAGCTGAGTATTCCAGGGAACAGACGTGGCAAAACATTCTCCAGCCCATGAACACTTTGCCTGTAGTGTTGTGTCGAAAGGTTTTTCTCCTGTAACCACTGTCCTCAAAAAATACTGATCATTTCTTTGCAGCAGCCCAGCACAAGCCACCAGCAGGATCTGGGTGTTGCTGGACTGGCAGCAGGGAGGGGGAATTCACCTGGTGCATCCTGGGGTGGTTCAGGACAGAGGCAAAGCCTTGAGCACACAGAGCTTTAAGGAGAGAAAAGCCCTTCAGCACAGCCAGGTAAGTGCAGCAAAGGATTATCAACCTGGAATATTTCAGTGCAGCCCCAGGAAGGCTGACTGGGCCAGGAGGGCTGAGTCTCTTCTTGTCACATGCCCAGGGTCCAGGTTTTACAGAAACGTGGCCCCAGTCACAGCCATTGGTGTCCCTCCAGCTGCAGCTCTTGTATGGCTTTAGTGTTTGATGTCCCACACCAGCTCCTGCTGGTTCAGTGCCAGCTGCCAGCATTTGGCCCTGTTAATCCAGTGTTTCTGTGCATGCCATGGGATGACATCACTGATGAGACCAGTTCATTCTGGATGTTGCAGAGCACTAAAGCAGAAAGAAAACTTCTGATACATACACTGGGAATCTGTTTAAAATTGGTATTACAGATTTCTGTCAGTTTTCTTCTTTCTGCCCACACTGCTGGTTCTCTTCTCTGGTGTCTGCTGGAGATGCCCAGGGCTGATGTTCTGCCAGTTCATGGTTTAATTTTCCATAGCTGCAAAGAGACAAGAGAGGGAGTTTGGGTCTAACAGGAATGTTCTTCATCTACAGGTAACACTCTCTGTCTCTTGCCCATGCTGCTCTGCTCAGTGAGCTCCAGTTTCAGGATGAGCCACAGGAGGGCTGGGATAAAGGGAAGCACCCCTAGATTCTCACAGCTTGACCTGAAGGGAACTGAAACTGAAATGAGCCCTGTCCTTCCCCTCAAAACTGGCTCAGGGAGTTGGGGACTCACCCAGCACGTTCTGGTGTCTGGTTCCCAGTGCAAACCCACGGCCTCTCTCGGGGCTGTGACCCCAGAAGTGACCCCAGAGCTGTTCCGTGGGCTGGGACAGGGACACTTACTCTGATATTGAATCCTAGCAGGTCACTGATCACTCCTGAGACAGCAGAGAGGATGACAACCCTTGTGATGTTGTAGATCAACGGGTTCATGGTCAGTCCGTACAGCCTGAAGGGACTATCCAATTCCTGCAAGGAAAAGAGTCCATCAGCACTCACCAACACCAAAGAATTCATCCTCTGACTTTTAGCTCCGCACTGGCACTCCAACAGACTGTGCTGCCCTGGGCTGCCTCTGTGTCCTTTCTTAAATACATGCCCAGGAATTGCCAGTGTTCCACAGACACCTCCTGCTGAATCCAACACCAGCTGCACCAGAGCCTGGCACTCCAGGCTGCAGAATTACCCAGCCTAACCTGTGTGACTCCCAGACTCCACTCACTCCTTCCCAAATCTCTCCCTGCTGCTGGCAGTGAGCTCCAGCATCAGAGCTGCTGAAGGAAAATGAGACTGGGGCAGTCAGGAGATGCTGTGCTCACACCAGCCTCTCCTCTGACTGAGTTAAACCACTGCTCATCAAAAGTTCACAGCACTAACTACCCACACTGGCCTTGTACTGCTCCCTCTCCTGTCACAGCTGCAGGAGCACAGAAAAACCCCCTTTGTGAGCAGTAACTTCAGGAGCCAAGGGAAGGGCAGGGCCACATGGCATTGCCATAGGTCACTGATTCCATAAAACCCAGCCATTCAGGCAGAGCACCTTACCTTCAGCAGCTTTGTGGACAGTTTCAGCACATTGTTCACCAGAGACAGCTGCTCCTTCTTGTTTGGCTTCTTCTCCATCTTCAGGTACAAGTTGATCTGTGACAGACACCACAGGCCAGGGGTTGATATTCCAGCACCAGCCCCCAGCTGATTCCTAACTCAGGGAAATTGGAGCCATTTTTGCAGTCTGCTGTCACTCCTGAAGCAGTGAATACAGCACTGATAACATAATTTTTTTCCAATTGTTTTGGGTAACACACTTTAACTCAGAGACCAAAATCATCTAGAACTTTGGAGTTTGAGCCTGTCCCAACAGGACCAGCTCATCCCTCCCATGCTGACCAGTGCTTTGTTGCCTTCTGGCCAACACAAGGGTTGATTCCCAAGTTTTAAAGTTTGATTCCAGTATTGAAGCTGGTTTGAAATGCAATCATTACATCCAAACAAACCACAAGGCCCAGGGGAGAAGGAGCTAAACGGAGCTACCTGCTCAGTGAGCAGGATGGAAATGTTACTGTATTTCTTGTTGGTCTCAGAGCCCAGAGATGCCAGACGTAGCAGAAAGAGGAGCAGTGCTGCCTCCCACATCAGGAACTCCCAGTTGTAAGCTGCACTCAGAAAGGTTTTGTGACCCTTAAGAACCTGGATGGGGAAAAAACAAAGCACCAAGTGTCAATGCCAAGGTGCCTGTTCCTGGGACAAGTGCACAAGCACTGCCCTTGCTCCTCTGCCCAGCCCTGTGTGCTCTAGAGCCCCTGACAGCACTTCCCAGGAAGTGTAAATCACTCCTGTGATGGGTTTACAGTGAAAAGTCTCATTTCTAACCCAGCTTTAACGTGGAATTGGATATTTTTCCCTTCTGCTCAGCGAAGGAGCCTTGTTCCTTCTCTCCCCTCCCTCTGTCCAACTAACAGGCACTGAATGCCTTTCCTTGTCCCACTGGCAGCCTCAGCAGGGCTAAGCTGCTCCTGCCTTTCCCAGTATGGACTCACACAGCAGGACTGGGATTGTCATTCCTTCCTCTGGAAACCTGTGGCTTACAAGAGCAGTCACAGCAGTGACAGCATCTACAAACCACCAACCTCTGCTACCACAGCTGCCCCTTCAGGGGATCAAGAACCTGCCTGAACACAGCACTGACCATGAAAACAGCTCCATGATTGGCACTGCTGCCTGTACCAGGTTTAGAGAAGGGTTAAAAGGTGCCAGTAATAGTTCTTGACCTTCTTTTCTACATGGTGGTTACAGAGGATGCTGCAATCAGCCCTCTGGAATAAATATCCTGTGAACACCTGAGGTCCTTGGGCAGAGTCTCCTCTCCTTTGTGCCCAAATGGCCATGTCCTGAAATTATCCTAATGATTATAAAACCCCAGACCTTGCTCTGCAAGCACAGAATGAACCTCTTTTTCCAACTAAAAATGACAAAGCTCTTAAAAAATGCAACACTCTCTACATCACTCTGGGCTCAAACAGCTCCAGTTCAAGCTTTTTGTAGGCCGGTGAAAGAAAAGCCTCCAGCACTTGGGAGGGTTTCCCCTACTTTATAAACCACAAAGGTTAAAATCTCACCTGGGCACAGCAGATAAAAGCAATTGAAAGAGCCAGTAAAAAGACTGAGGACACAACAACATCCACAGACCTCTGGGGGCCTCGTCTCTGCAGGAACAAGGACAGGGGGTCAGGGCTGAGCTGGGGTGTGCAGCCAAAACTCACCACAAACTGTGGCAGCTGCCACTGTCACACCCTCTGCAATAACCAAACCCCAGATCAGAACTCACCTTCAGATAGGAGCGAAGGGATAACCAGATCTTGATGTTCTCCACCTTCTTGAGCCTGAAGTGAGGGATTTCGTATTTCCTGGCTTTCCGAGCAGAGGTAATGTGACTAAAGAGCTTGGCAAACAAAAACCTCTGCAAGTTAAAAACAGAACCATAAATCAGTGCAAAACAGAACAGAGTGCTTGGGATTCTTAGTACCCTGGCAAATTTGGTCCCTGGGGAAGCCCAGCACGAGACCTGGGTGCTCAACCTCTCTGGCAGCAGCTGTTTTCATAGAATTCCAGACTGGTTTTGGTTGAAAGGGACCCTAAAGCTCATCTCTTTCCAGCCCCTGCCATGGGCAGGGATACCTTCCACTATCCCAGGTTGCTCTAAGCCCTGTCCAACCTGGCCTTGAACACTTCCACGGATGGAGCAGCCACAGCTTCTCTGGGCAACAGAAAAGGGACAGAGTAAGGCTTTGGGAACAGGTAAGGGGGGAACAGGGGTGTCAGGAATGGTATTGATAGGGATAATTTGTGACTGATCAATAAGAGCCTTCCCAGATTCTCCTCCCTGACCTTGGCAAGGGCTGGAATGAGATGAGCTTTAAGGTCATCATCCCATTTTTATTCCTGCTTGCCAGGTTCCTGGAAGGCACCAGTACCTTCACACCCACCTGTTTGTAGGTTCTCTCAGCAACACACATCATGAAGAAAAACATCCAAGTCAAGCACAGCCTCTCCAGGAAGTTGATGGCAGACAGGATGAGCACAGGGGTGCTGGCAGGGGCTCCACAGAAGATGTGCAGAAGCTCCATCAGGGAAATGGAGCAGAGCTGCTCCAGGTTATCCGTGCGGAACAGTCTGTAGAGGAATGGCAGGAAGGCCAATCCGATGGTGATGATGTTTCCCAGCATTTGATACCCCACTCCTTGCTGGTGGGCATTAACCTGGCAAGCAGGAATAGAAATGGGATGATTACCTGGGGTTTGCATCAAGGAAAAGGCCTGTTGTTGTGGTAGCACCAATTCAGGCAAGCAGTCGGTTTCCCTTCCCTTCACAAGACAGAACCTAAAATAAGTCCACCCATTTCAGTCCAAAGCCCCCAAAAGTCAGCCAAATAATCAAACCCTCACCTTCAGCAGCCTGCAGAGACAATCAGCAATAATCAGCACTTGTCAGTCTTCAACAGACCTCCTAACTTGGGGGTTAGGCAACTTTTCAGTAAGAACATGTGGGACAACTGTCTTTGCAGCTGGGGAGGGACCAGTTTCATAGTGCCCCTAAGATTTGCTTGTGTAACTGTTTCCAGGGGTTTTGGTGGTCGTTATCTAAAGTGTGAGGGAGAGGTTGCAGTGCCACACAGCCCCCTTACCCTGCTCATGATAATCCCACTGATCTCCAGCACGGACATGTCCACCTTCTTGCAGTCATTCCCTTCCCAGATCAGAGCACTCACTTTGGCAGATGCTGGGCTGGTGTTCTGCAGCCAGAACAGATGGTTCTAGAAAAGAGAGAGGGGTGCAAAACATGGGTCAGCTCTTTCTGTCCTGCTGTAAGTAATGCCTTTGCCTCGAATGCACTTGGACTGAGGGGGGAATTCCATTTTGGGTGACACACTTTGTTTTGGCATAAGCAGTGGTGCAGAGGGGAGGGATGGACTTGATCACTGAATCACTGACATTGTTCAGAGCATTGCAGATTTCCATGTGATTCTGGCCTCATGCAGGCTGCTCACCTCACACCAACAGCATCCCCACGCGCCACTCGTATTTGGGAAGACAGGGGGAAGAAGGGGAAGCATTCCCAGCTCCTGGATGGAAAATCACCAACCTGCTGGAAGACGTCTTCCTTCAGGTCCCTGCGGGAGTCCCTGGCGCAGCGCTCCTCGCTGTCGCTGGTGCCGGAGGAGCGGCACTCGGGGCCGTGCAGGAGATCGTCCCACAGCATGTCCTCGGTCTCCGAGTCCTGCCGGGTGCTCTCCGAGTCCCGCCGGCTCACGCTGCAGCTCCGGGGCCCCACGCTCAGGCACGACCTGGGGTCCTGCAAGAGCAGCAAAGCTCACACGGCGCAGCCCCGCGCGCGGTTTGTAAAACTGACTGCTCCTCCTCTTCCTCTTCTTCCTCCTCTTTCCCCACCCCCCGGCTTCCCAGGGCTTTGAGTGCTCCCAGTCGCACCCACTCGGTGGAAATGGTTTAAGGCAATGTTTGAGGAAAAAGCATTTCTACACCAGAACTCACACAGATCCCATTAATTCCCCAATTCCCAACCTACAAAATAAAAATTGACGTACTAATACAAAAATGTCCTTTTTTATGCCTTTTGCATAATCCGTTTTAATATTTCATTTATATTTTATATAAATTTATATTTTTTCATATTTATAACTTGATATTCACATATTTATATTTTATTTTCAGGTAGGGTGAGTGGCAGGGGCAAAAAACCAAAGTAATGAAGTGACTGAGTATGTCTCACAGAATGGATTTATTCCTTCATTACAGGAATTGGACTTGATCCTTGTGGGTCCCTTCCAACTCAGGACAGTCTGTGATTTTAAAATCAAAATTTATTAGCTTAAAAGCTGCAAGCACAGCACTGCCTCCCAACCACAAGAGCAACTACAGCAATTCCACAGGAGCAATTAGAGGCAGCTTGGACTGTCCTTTGCTGCCAACAGTTGTTTGTTTGCTGTTTGGTGTTTGTTTAACAAAGCAGCACAATCAGGACTGTGAACATTGTGAAGGTTTACAGAGCTGCCAAGGAGCAGGGAGGGAGGAGCTCACACCTTGCTCCTGAAGATTCTGAAGCACAATCTTTTTGTAAGGGTCTGTTCTGATAGAGGGGGGTTGGAACAAGACGAGCTTTAGGGTCCCTTCCAGCCCAACCCATTTCCTGATTCTGTGAACCCTGCCAGGCCTGGGAAAGCTCCCTCTCCTGACTTTATGACCATACCTGCCTGTATAATGTGGATTCCAGTTCCGACTCCACCACACTGTCAGAGTCTCTGGTACCTTTCAGGGCTTGCTTGACCTGCCAAGACCAAAGGAAAACCACCTCATTATCCAGAGCAAAACAAGGTGTGGAAAACAGCACAAATCCCACCTGGGTACCTGTGAGACAGCCTGGTTCAGAGAAACCAGAGGCCTCTTTTTCTTCTCCTCATAGCTGTTGTCACTGGAAGCCCCTTCCATGCTGTGGCGTAACAGGATCCTTTGTGCCACAGCCTCGGCATCCTCCTCGCTCGACAGCTCATCGGAAACACCGTCCCTGTTGGTGCCATCATCCTACAAATGCATGGCCAAAGCCACCCCAGAGGACCAGGCTGAGTCCCATCAAAGGCTCAGAGGCAGAGCTGCCCCCCTGGCACAGCCCTCACTGCCTGCAGAGCCAGCACATGATCCCCACAGAACACACAGAAACCGAATTCTCTTGGCATCACTGAGACTTCACAGATTTTAACTCCTTCCCCCCGCTCTTGTGTTGCCCCAGAGGGAATGAGAGGGAATTTTGGGTGGGTGGAGTTGGAGTTGAGGCAAAGGCAGGAAGAGGAGGAGGCAGCAGCAGCTCTTGGCTGTGCCTTACCAGCAGCCTCAAGCCCAGGAGAAGAGATGAACCTATGAGCTGGGAGGTAACAGACCCAAAATCCCGAGCTGTGCTCCTACACTGAGCTCTGCCCCTCTCCAAAAACCTTCACAGAGAGGAGGTGGGATGGCACAGTACAGCAGAATTCCACGTAGGATCTATTCCAAGTTCTTCATGTGGAGTTAACATACCACTGACCCAGAGGGGACTCAGGAATAATTCCTAAAATCTTTATGCTTCAAAGCTTTCAACAGAGGTCATGATGCTTTAGCTCCTTCTCTCTCCCCAAGGGATGTCTCAGTCTTGCAAGACAAAATATTTTACAGAATTGCTTTTGAAAATGGCCAATTTATTTAGTCATTATCAGCACTCTCCCTTAACTGAACACCTTGTGATCAGAAGTCTTCACAATTAAACGAGCACCTTGGTAAAACAGACATTTCCAGCACTGTCTGTGTTTGACCATACTTGGTCAGGTTGGACAGGGCTTGGAGCAACCTGGGATAGTGGAAGGTGTCCCTGCCCACGGCAGGGGGTGGAATTAGATGAGCTTTAAGATTTCTTCCAATCCAAATTATTCTGGGATTCTAGTCTGTGACTATGAAAAGATGCTGACAGCAAAGTTCCAGCACCTTTTCAGCTGCTCAGTGAGAGGCAGAAAGGGGTTTTTAGGTTCCCTAATGCAGGCAAAGATTAGCAGAAGGAGGGAGTATCTTGTATTAGATCAAACCACACAGTTAAATACCAACACACTTCTGGGCACACAAAGAATACACTGAAACTGTGATTTCAGAGGGATCTCCCCTGGCAGTACCTGATGGCTCTTCTCCCCATCTGAAAGTTTACTTTTCTCTTTGGAGTGCAGCAGCCTGTGTTCAGATCTGGCCTGTCTGGGTTTGATGCCATCACCCACAGCACTCACACCACTTTCTGTCTCGGTCCCTTTCTCAGCTACCAGCTTTACTCTTCTATTCCTAGGAGGGAAAATACAATTAAGTGCTTTTATGTCAGGGAAAAACTTTGGGGAAAAACATCCTGGTCTTCCCTTGTCACACAGGTGCAGCATCAAACAAGATACCCAGGGGATAAATGATTGTCTTTGGCTAACAGGCTTTGTGTGCTGAGTCTGTCAAAGAGATTTATATCTGCTTCACCTTCACTCAACACTTCTTTTGTAACTCTAATAGTGTCTTAAAACTTCTAAACCAAGGGGAATTTCTTCATTATTTTTATTAAAAAAA
>VZRQ01004982.1:458738-479954 GCA_013397975.1 Machaerirhynchus nigripectus
AAAAAAAAAAGAGCAATTCAGAGGACAAAAAGGTGAAGAGAAAGCACCTGTGAGCTGGAAACTCACCAGGAAGTTGACCTGGGAAAACAGGAGAAAACAATGAAATATTATCCCGTACAATCTCTCCTCCTTTCCCTTGAGTCACTTTTAGAGAAGGAAGGTGCCAAGGTGAGACAACTGTCCAAACCAGAAGGCACAATTGCTTTTGGAAATCAGGTAAAACAGCAATATAATCTGAGCACTCACTCAAACAAGGTCACTTATCTGATAAATAAAAATAAACTCCACCACATTCTACAGCTCATCTAATGCTTGGTTTCACATGATCTAATTTTATACAGTCTAATTTTATAAGATCTAATAAGGGCATACTAAATATTCCTGAGGAATCAGCTTCCCACACTACTGAGAAAGTTGTAACTCAAAAGAGACTGACAGGCTGTGGGGATGTCAGTGACAGCACACGCTGTGCCTTCATTCTCCAGGTGCCAAATTGCTCCCAGTGTCACGACAAGCAGCACAAACCCAGCATGGATCACCTACCTCCTCTGGAAGAGCAGGCTGGATAAATTGGTCAGCAGAGATGCAGAGCCAGGCTGCTCTTCCTTGCTGGTTCTGTCAGGAGATGACCAACTGTTCCCATCCACGCCCACAGATTTGCGTAACTTCCTGAGTTTTAAGACAAAGAGAATTAAGTTTGTGTAAGAAGCTGCTTTTCTGAAAAGATTCGAGTGAGATTTGAACAGCTTTTTGGATGCTATTTTTCTGAAGTCATGCAAACACAACACTGACTTCCAAATAAAAAGTTCTGCCTACACCCCCAGCAGATCAGGGCATCACCAGGAAAGGTACAACAGACAAAATCTGGATGGAATCTTTGCTGCAGCAACCTAAAGGAGGGAAAACTCGATGCTGCCCCACCATGTGCAGCTGTGATCCCACCAAGGGCCCCCCTGGCGCTCACCTGCGGCGCCGGCTGAGCCCGTTGTTCCCTGCAGGCCTGTTCACCTGGGTGGACACGATCTGGCAGTGAACTGTCCCCAGCAGCAGCATAAGGCACAGGGGTCCCATCACTTCACTGGCACTCACAACAGGCACCATGAAGTACAGCACCACTGCTACGACTGGAGAGGGGGAAATGGCACCAGCGCAAAAGTTAAGAGTCTGTCTCAACTATTTGTTTTTATTCTGCTTTATTGTATTATTTAATGTCTGCAATTACTAGTGCCACACACCTTGAAGTGTACATTAAGTAGGTTCCAGACAAGATTCTCACGCTTTAGATTATGGACTACAAAACCTCAACTACAAAACCTAAATTACAGACTCGCTAAGCTTGGAAAAGCCCTCTGAGACCATCGAGTCCAACCACTCCCCCAGCACTGCCAGGTCCTCCCCTAACCCATTTCCCCAATTCCTGGATGTCACATTCCTTGCAGGAGAAGGTTTATGGCACAGCCTGTTCACTCACCTTGCATAATGTAGAGCACCAAGAGCCACATAAAAATACGCTGGGAAGTGACCTGTATCCACCACTGGCTGAACAAGGGGAAAAACACCACTCTCACAATTCCCTTCCGCGTCAGCGATGTCCAGGGAATTTCAGGCTTGGCTTTGGCAAAGGTAGAGCCTTGGAATTAAAGGGGAAACAAGCCGTCATTAACTGTGAATCACAAGAACTCCCTTGCTGGAGTTCCCCTTTGGGCAGCCCCAGCCCTGTCGCAGGGCTGAGCAGGGGCTGACAGCAGCCCAGCTCCAGGCACCAGTCAAAGCTACACAGCCCCAGCAGGCAGAGCTAAAGCAGCTCCTCGTCTTCTCTCAGAGCTCTGGCTCTGACCCTTCCCTGCCCACCAACCCTGCTCCCACCGACCACTCCTGCACCCCGAATTCCCCCTGCTCTGCTCTCGGGTTTTCAGTGCTCCTTTTGCCCCAGTGCTCACGAGCAGGGGCTCCCCTGGCAGCAGGGCAGGTTCTGCTTCCCCCACCCTGCACAAAGCTGTGAGGCACCTACAGAATCACGGACTATCCTGAGCGGGAAGGGACTCACAGGGATCACCAAGTCCAATTCCTGGCTTTGCACAGACACCCCAACAATCCCACCCTGTGCCTGACAGCGGTGTCCAAACGCTCCTGGAGCTCCGGCAGCCCCGGGGCTGTGACCATTCATTCCCTGGGGAGCCTGGGCAGTGCCCAGCACCCTCTGGGGGAAGAACCTTTCGCTGATACCCAACCGAAACCCCTCCTGACAGCGCTCCAGCCGCTCCCTCGGTGCCCTCCCCGTCTCAGAGAGGAACGAACAGACCCAGCACCGCTCACCGCTGATCAGATCCACATCGATCAGATCGGGCTGGATGTGCCCCTTTTTCTTCGGCTTGTTCTTGAAGCCCTGCGGGGCGGAACACACGGCCGGGTTAGCGGCGAGGGGCGCGGGGCCCGCCTCCCTTCCCCCGCCGCCGGTACCTTCATCTGGGTCTGCTCCACGGCCTTCTCCCATATCTGCTGGTCGTAGGCCCCGATCTGCGAGGAGAAGAGGCTGAGGGGACGGCCGGGCCCGCGCCCGCCCGCGCCGCGCCGCACTCACCTTCTTCTGGTACCATGAAATGGCATCGCGACAGGCCATGGGGGGCGGCGGGACCGGCCCCGGTACCGACCCCAGCCCGGGACCGACCCCGGCACCGACCCCGGTCCCGTTACCCTGGAAACCGCCCGGCGCTCGGCTCGCGCCNCTCGCCGGCCCCCCCCGGCCGCCCCCCACCCGCCCGGGCAGCGCCAGCCGAGCGCCGAGCGCCGCCCCCCCTCCTCAGCCCGCAGAGGAAAGAAGCGCCCAGGCGGGTAAAGGACAAAATCAGACTTTTGTTTATTAAAAAAATACTTTACAGGAAAAAAATTCTATGCATTCCGCAGGACTATTTTACAAAGAAATAGCTTAACAGTTTGACACTGGTGTACAGTCAGCTACCGACAGCGCGGGGGGGCGCGGGGCCGCCCCCGCACACGCGCGAATGTCAATAAATACACTAAGGCCGCACAAAGCAAACAGTCGTCCAGGCAATTGTACACGTCCTCTGGAGGCAGAGACCTTAGATAAATTAAACCACAGAAAAATAATCGTAGCTGCCAATCAAATCAAATTAAATCACGAAACAGCAATACAGGAGTCGGTATCTTTACATGTTGTACAGAGAAATCAGGAGAAAGTGGGTGTTTGTCTGAATGCTCGGGGTGCCCTGGACACTGCTCAGACCCCACAGCAAGGTACAGAACAGGCTCTGGGGGAGAGGAAATGATCCCTCCACTCCTCTCCCACCCCCTCAGCCAGCACAGGCCCGCCAAGGCTCAGCACTCCTCGGGAACCAGAGTTCCAGAGTTCCTCACTCAGGTGATTCACACCCCAAATCGGGGGGGTCACGCCCCATGAAGGACTTGGG
Organism: Machaerirhynchus nigripectus; assembly: GCA_013397975.1. Classification (NCBI taxonomy): domain Eukaryota; kingdom Metazoa; phylum Chordata; class Aves; order Passeriformes; family Dicruridae; genus Machaerirhynchus; species Machaerirhynchus nigripectus. The sequence goes on from VZRQ01004982.1 coordinate 462,167, forward strand.
GAAAGCTCTGGGAATTTGCCTTGTCCGGGGGAACTGAACTGTAACACGCAGGAAACGCGGCAGAGCACAGCAGAGCCCCTGCGCTGTGCCTGTGGGAAGTGTTCCTTTATGAATCCCCTGGGAACACCTCGTGGGTGTCCCCCCTTCCTGGAGGAGAACGTGGCAGGTACCTGCACGAAGTGGCTTGGAGTTTGCCTACAGGAGAGAGGAAACCAAAGCCAACTGGTATTTCAGCTTTACACCGCATTTGCTAGTCCATTTCTAGCACAGCTGAGCCACTTGCCTTTATCCCTGGGATAAGCCTTGTTTTAGTCACCAGCACTTGATTTTAAGTGGAGCCTAAGCCTCAGTTCTGTGTTTCACAGCCGGTCCCTCTATGGACAGAGCACTTGGTCAGTGACAGCTGTCTCCAGCATAAAGCAGGAGTATTTTCTACCTGACACATATCACAGAGCAGATCCTCATAAATGGAGAATTGAGGATTTGCAGTAACTGACCAGCACATTCATATTTAGGAACTGTTCTTCTCTGTGTGCTTTCCACTGAGAATAACGAAATGTTAAGGTGTTGGAATGGACCTTAAAAATCATCCAGTCCCAACTCCCTGCCACGTGCAGGGACACCTCCCACTGGGCCAGGCTGCTCAGCCTGGCTTTGAACACTTCCAGGGTTGGGGCACCCACAACCTCCCTAGGCAACCAGATCCTCACCACCCATCAAATTTCTTCCTAATCTCTAATCTAAATTTCCCCTCTTTTGATTTGTACCCATTCCCCCTTGTGCTGTCACTCTAGTTCCTGATGAACAGCCCCTTTCCAGCTTCCCTGTAGCCCCTTCAGATCCTGGAAGGCGCGGTGAGGTGTCCACACTGAACAGCCCCAACTTTCTCAGCCTTAGGAAAAGCCATCAAATGTGTCAAAGTTTGATTGGCTCATTAAGGAGCCTGCTTTATGAAATCTTGGAGAAATTCAAATAGCAGCTATTTAACATGAGATATTCAGAAATATTTACTTGATTTGCTCTGCTCAAACACTAAGTGGCTTGAACTCGTTACTTCCTCTCTAAACAGCTCTAGCTCATTAAAAAATTAGTGTTCTACAGGTCTTGGTCTGGAAAACATTTGCATCTGCCCATCAAGGCTTTGTTCTGGGCAACTGAAGCAATGGCTGGACAGTGAGCAGCTTCCCAAGCAATCCCCCTCACACTTTACATCCAGAGTTGAGGTGGAATTTGAAAGTCTGCCAGTTTGGTTAAAGCACAGCAAAGCTGAGCATGGATTTAGTAAGAGATTCTCAAACAGCTTGTTCCTCTCTCCCTCAGTCTTCCAAACTAGAATAGCATCAGCAACATTCAGGTCATTCAAAGATACTTTATTTATGTGCATTTAAATCTGACATTAGGTTTAAAGTTAGTAACTGTGCAGAGCACAGAGACCATGATGCTACTGGTCATGTCCCTCCACGCAAGAGGAAGTCAGAGCATTTTCCAGGTATTTCAGGCTGTTGTCACGGATTTCACTAAAGCTACAGCTTGGAAAGTAGCACAAACCACCCTAGTCTTCCTTCATCCATTTGAAAACGTGCTATTAGAATTTCTTACAGAGACTTCCAAACAGATTCCCTCTTCATTCTGTTTCAGTTTTCCCAATAAACAGACAGGCTGGTGCATGGGGGCTCTTACCCTGTTTACTCTGCCTTTGCAGCTCAGCTTGCAGGCTCACTGTGGCCTCTGCAGGTGGGTCAGTTCCTGAGTGATCAGCGCTGGCTGCCAGGGAAGGGCCACCTCGGGGACGGCCCTGCGCTGCCAGGGCCAGGGAGCAGCACGGGACAGGCGCGACACGGGCGCTTGGAAGACTCGCGGACTCGGTCAAAAGGAAAGAACACCCCTGGGAAATCTTTGAATGTGAAGGATGAACTGAAACCACTATTGCCTGTGAGGAATTTTACTTTGCACAACCCTTAAAGCTATGAAATTCCTCTCAACATAAAAAGTGGAAAAAACCCACCAGAGAACTGACGGCTCATTTCTGAGCCGCGCTGAGTCATCTAGAATTTCTGCTAAGATTAAATTACACCCCTGCATGAATCACATTACTTCTCATCATAAAAGCTTTCCATTCTAACACCTTATTTACACAGATTACTAAACGAGTCACTACCACTTCAATCTGTAAATTAGTTTTAAATTGAAATATTTCCTAGTCCTCATTTTTTGTACCGAAGACAATACATACATACACATAAGGAGTAATACAGGTTCTAACTAATCACTGCAGTATCTTCTGAGGATTATTTCTCTATCAGTTTAAAATAGTGACCTCTACACTGAGGTGCTAATATGTATATAAAAGCCTACACAAACAATATTGCACAAAGTAAGATTTATAATAGAGTAACATATTTTAGAGACCCTTATAAAGAGAAGAGTAATAATTGATATTAAAAAGATGCATCCAGAACTAACACAGCATCTTTGCTTTTGTCTAGTCTAACATAGTGTTTCAAATCTTTCCTACCCCAGTGAGGATTAGAACAAATAAAGTTATCTGGAGACAGCTTAAGTTGCACCAAACCCCAACTTGTACTCTAAATGTGGGGAGGGAGGAGGGAGAGGGAAAAGGGACTTTTCCTTTTGATGACTGGAAAGGGCAGTAATAAATGGGGTGAGTGAAAGTCAAATACAGATTACACGTTAACATCCAGAAATATTGAAAGATTGTTTAAAAACTGTTGATAGCTGACACTCTACACATTGAGCACGTGCTGCTGATTTTTCCACAGTAACTGGGCACCCAGGAGCTACACATGGAAAAAGCAGTCCAACGCCAAAGTACTTTTTATTGTGAAATACTAATACAGAACTTACACAGTAAGGCTGTCCTTATTCTAGGAAGTCAGGTATCAGCTCAATGCTTATTATATTAAGTGCATCAGTACAAGGGAAAGTGTGGATCCATTGGACACGTTACGACCTGATCAAAACAAGCTGCCAAGTTGGTTAAGTATTTTAAAGCCTTAAAGTGCTCAAAGATAGCAGTTTCCTCCACAAGACTACCAAGAGGTTCTCTAATTTTGACACTAGCATTTATCACGTTCAGGGAAGATGTATTTTGGAAGCAAAAACCCTCACACCAAACAACATAAGCAGTGCTATGAGAAGTGTTAGGTCAGTAAGTCATTGCATTTCAACAGGAATCAGACACTTGCTTCAGTTCTTTTTACAGGTCACCCTTGTAGGAATTTTAAGAAACATCAATTTCTATAGCTTGTATATAAACCAACATGTCAAGAACAGACATACCAAAAATTCCACAAATCATCAAAAGTGCTGTGCTTTCTCTATTTTTTTTCTTTTTTCTTTTTTTTTTCTTTTTTTTTTTTTAACTTTTTTAAGCAATTAAAATGAGATGGGGAAGTCACTTTGCAGGTCTTCTACAAAAGCATCACTTTCTGGTGAAGATTAGAGATAAAGTAAAAGTAGGGAAATAACACTGACCAATGGAGTTCAATCATTTCATGTTCCTGGAGGAATTTCAATCTGACTTTGAGAAGATATTCAACATCTCTTTACTTAAACAGAAAGAAGTGGTAGACCACTGTTACAGGTTGTACTAAGGGGTTAAAATACAACTTGAATTTTGCATAATCTGTGTAAAAAAGATATGCTTGACATTTTGGAATGTCACCTTTCTTTATAGAATTATAGGCAAGATTTCTCCAATAAAACATAAGCCAGTTATAAAACTATAACTTCACATCAAAATTTTAAAAAGTTGTTTAAAAAATGTTTGATTATATACATATCACACAGAAGAGCCTGCATGATCCTGTGGATTGTGTTGCTGATCAGCCTCTATTTTAAAACCTGGAAGGGGCTGGGCCACCTGATCTGGTTGCACAAGTCCTGATATTGAAGAAACAGAGGAGGAGAGCACTCCTGGGGTAAGCTGAATTTCTATACCTGGTTCTTCAGACTCTATTTTTACACTCACACCTTGGGGTTCACCTTCTGCCTCTGTGTTTCCAGGAACATTACTGTTCAGGCTTGAATTGCTTTCTGCTTTTGGAGAAGTCTCCCCCACGGGGTGATACTGTTTGAGTCTGATGTGCCAGGCTAAGCTGCAGACTGCAGACACTGTTTTGAACTGATGAATGACATTTCTAGGGATGAAGTAGATGTCATTGTCACACAACTGAATCCTAGCATAGCGAATGCCTTCCCGTCTCATTTGGTTTAGTTTGGCTTCGTCCACCCATTGAACACACTGGGAGAAGGAGAGATGGGAAAGTTAGTGGTAAACTCTTCAAACAATTCAGCATCCTCCTATTTTCAAGTTAATTCCCGTCTAAATCAGAACGTTTCCATTTCACGGGTAAAACTTCAAATTTAAATGAGAACTGGACTTTTAAAATGCAATTTCTCTGATGTGCACATCTCGAGAGAGGAGAATGAAGAGGTTTCTATAGCTATGGTTAAAAACAACTCGTGTGACATGGGCTGCATTGTTTGGGCTGACAGGACTGAGTTTAGATGCCTCCACATCAGATATTAGAAAAAGCAGGAACAGGCACACATGACTTAATCAACAGATTGCTTCTACAGCACACCCTGTGACCCACAGCATGAACCTGGAGGGAAGGGAAAGAAAAAGGTCCCTTCCAACGGAACTATTTTATGCTGAAACACAAGGAAATTGCCCCAGAGAGCTGAGAACTGAGGGTCACTGGGGATAGAAAAGGGATGACTTTAGGGAGAAGCTGGGATCTGTCAGAAACTACTCCCAAAACACCAAGAATGAGCTGTCAGTGAGGGCAGATTTGATACCTGTGACACTGGAGGTTCATGCAGGTCCAGCTGAAGTCTCTGCACAACATCAGTGAAGTCTTCAGCATGAAAACAAACCACATCTTTGGTTATACGAGGCTGGTCACTCCTAGAAAAAGATGAGAATTCCAGGACTTTTTAAAGTATTTGAGTTACAGAGCATTACAGCTCTTCCCAGCAGAAAGCTTCACTGAACCAATGACCTACTTCAGTGCTACACGGTGTACAAAGTCTCAACAACTCTCAATAGTGCATTATTTTGAAAAAGAGGAATAATTCATAGATTTCCCTTTTTTCTTTCTCCATTTTTGCTGCATTCATAATGGAAGTGATGTCTTCATGGACAATATACTGAAATGCCTGAGAACCAGGTTCAAACTGCCACTATCAAAGTTCTCTGTGTTCCAGGAACCACAATTTGCCTCAATTCCTCCATTCTATAATTGGAAAAAATAATTCTGCATTAAGGGAAAAATGTAAAATTACAAAGTAACACTGAAGTTGAAGCAGTGAGGAGTTTTATTCAACAGCTGTGAATCCAGAGTGAAGGAAATCCTGGCATCTTTTACTCTAATGATATTGCTAATGATGCTATCTGATTTCTACTGTAATTTCTAGCTATTACAATGATGCAAGTCTAGTTTCTCTGGAAGGTCAACAGCAATATCCTGAGTACATGACCTGAGAAAGCACTGCAGCTGTGAAATTAATTACACTGAGCTCTTAGACTACTGTTACAAAAGCCAGAATTAATATACTTGCGCAGGAAAAGAATAACCTAGGATGATGGTCCAGGTTTAAGGCTTTTGTGTATCACTAAAATATTCTGCAAGCTGCTGTTACAAATTTTTTACTGCCTCAAGAGGGAAACATAGCAGGGTATATAACTTGAGGTTTTCAGCTCTGGGCAGCTTTTGTCTCTTTATAGGGTTTACACCATTTCTGTTTAGGTTTGTTTTCCAAGGAATTATTTAAAAAAAAAAAAAAAAAAAAAAAGAGAGAATAGCTCCATTCCAGCAGCTCTTACCATTCCCCAAACTGCACAGCCTTGAGCACCCCAACAGCAGCTGTGCTCTGCCAGTCAAAGCCCTGCCCCACGTGGTCAGCGTGAGCTCTCGTCCTGTCCTCGAACAGGACCTCGCGGGGCTCGCTGGTCCGAGGTAGGTACTGCAGGTTCTTGATCTCGTTCATGGACCTGCAACAGGATAAAAACACACTAAAAATGTCTCAGACTTCTCAAAAATAAACATTTGTATTGAAATAATCTTAAAATGCTGGGTGCTATAGGCTTCAAGGGGATAAAGCACTTCCCTCTGATTTTTTCTAGGTGTTTGTTTGGTGAAAGATTGAAACAAAACCAGCAAAGTACAATTCAGGTTATGAGATCAAACTTTACAAAACAAATCGAATCACATAATTCTTGTGTTCACTGGTGCTGAAAGACTTCCTCCAAGAATTCATTGGTATGTAAAATAGAGCTATCTTACAGAACCTGAGCTTCAGTTATTTAGGAATATGTCCAAAAATTCCTCTTGAAACGACAATTAAAGTATGCTTCCAAATCTCCTGAAATTTGTCCTAGAGCACTCTTTCAGAGACAGAAAGCAAGAATATACAGTAACTCCTGAGCAGACAGGCAGTGTTACAAATGCTTTAGCACCAACATTAGAATGCAGCGCAAGCAGCCGAAGGCTCTCTGCTGTTTTACAGCATTCCACCTGCCCTCACCACCAAATTCGTTCCTGCCACAGAAACAAGATGAATTAAGTCTCCTGAAGGATAATAACAAGAGGTTTTAATCTTAAAGCACTGATCTAGGATATGTGAGAAGTACTGAAAGATACTGTGAGAAGTAGTGAAATAAAATAACCATCACAGGTAACATTAGCTTTATCAGCTGAGCCACTTCGAAACAGAAGTGAAAGTGAAACTTAAATCTGAATTAGTCCTCTGAAGAGCCAATTACACATCAAGTGCTTTGCTTTTGTTCTCAAATCTGACACAGACTTAACTGCAATGTTTTACCTCGAGTACAAAAGGAAACCCAAGCCTTACCGGCGCCGTTTGAAGGGTGATTTTGGCATATCAGCTGTGGGGATCATCTGCTCTCCCGGCCTCACCCACATGATGGGCCCATCATCACTCTGGGACCTGCACTGCAGTCTGAGACTGGAAAGAGTCCCCCAGGGCAAAGTCATCTAAAAGAAAACAGGAACAAAACAACCCACAAAACACACATAACACAAAACACTGGGTGAGATAGAAAAATTAAATGATGCCTTTGGTAAAACTGGTTCAAATCTGCTGTCAAAAGAATTGCATAGAAACTAAGCAGTTTGAGAGGTAAAAGATACTCCAAGATAATTTTATCAAGCATAGTCTTAAAGGAAGTAGAGCTGCATGTATATATAATAAACTTGATTTTTTTTTAATTAGCCACCTAATTCCATGCCTTCCAATTGGACACGAGAAAGAATGAACCTCAGGAGCCCAAATAAGCACATCGATAAAGAAAATACCGTACAGTTTCTAATTACTTGGAAACCTAACAATTGCTTAAATATCTACAGTGCTCTGAACACACCACAAGTTACTGCTTACTCTAAGAAATGGAGATTCTTCCAACATATCTAGGAATTCTGGGAAGTAGTCCCCAACTTCTTCATCCACTGCTCCAACCAGGCTGATCTGGCGCATGGGTCCTGCTCTGTAGGTGCCACAGCAGTACGTCCGATTGACCTGAGGGCCAGAGAGGAAACACAACACCACCACAGCTTTAGTTCTCTTACAGGAAAATAAAACTGACTAATCTAACACAGCTGGGATGAATCTTGCACTCATCTACATCTGTTTCGGTAGATGTGCCTTTGGGAATACAGACAGGGACTGTTTAGAACAGAAGAAAAAGAAAGGACTCCTGCCTGTACTTCTGACAGGAAATCCTTCTGAAGTTTGAATAACAGCAAGTGAGTATTTGACTAATTCAGGAACAATTCAACGCTTCCAGGCTGACTCGAGAAAACAACCACACAAGGTTTCATTGTGACTCGGTCTTTCACCAGCAAGCTTCAACTCTCCACCAGTTTGTGCAGATGACTGTTGCTTCTACATTTCAAACCGGATGCTCCTGGGACATGCACGTGCCTCATTTCAGTCCTGTCCCTGAGGTCCTTCCCCTGGGACCGCAGTGAAAAACTCTGTGTCCTTCACGCAGTGGTTCTGGGGATGTTGTTATAATATACACAGAAAATTGGACAAAAACCAGAGGAAATGAGAGGTTTAGCTGGAAAGCCAGTGCTCATGGAGAAGAATTTTAGGATAACCATTTGCAGTAGAACCTGCTGTCAGTGCTGGGGCCAGGAATACTTTAATGTCACAGCTCATGGACATTCTCTAGAACACAGACTGTCCCACTTTCCTGGGTCATCTGGAAACTTTTCTTGCCAATTTCCTGTTCCCAGAGGAGAAGCACTGGCAAGACTCCAGTGTTCTGTAGCCTCATCCTATGGACTGCAGCTGGAACATGCCATATGGCCACAGAGAAGGTTCTATGTAGATACCACAGCTAACTGATGTTATAGACCACAAGTTCTGCCATAATTAGGCTGTTCTACACACTCAGTTGTGTCTGAGCCCCAGCCTTCCATCACCCTTCAGTGTGTGTTCTAGGGGTGAAAAACTACAGCTGTTCTCCGTGGCTGAGCAGTGGGACAGTACAGACAATTACTGGGACAGCTGCAGTTTAACAGTCATTTTCTCAAAGTGTGATGCCTTTTATAACTCCACTTACAGATATGTGGATGCAGCAGCTTTAAGTTTAGTTTCAGTTTTGCATGTTTAGTCAATAAACCAGATGTCATTAAACTACTCCATGCAGTTGTTAAAGGTAAATTAGGAGAGACTAATAAAGGAAGAATAGAGTTACTGCTGCAATTTTATCCTCCAGCAGCAGCCATAGATATTTCACTTCTTAATTAGCTCACTCTATTTGCTGAATGCAGTTCAGAGCAGGAGCACTGGAACACCACAGCAGTATTTTAGTTCTGTGCACCAACAGAAAAACTAAGGACTGAAGCACTCTGATCCTTATCCAGTGAAGTTTAACTGCCTGGCACTATTTATGTAAGTGGAGACAGACTACTTCCAGATGAGTTCTGTGCTATTGAAACCACCTGGTGAGAGTCACTAGCATTTTACAGGTGTTCGTCATGAGTTAAAATGAATTATAATTCCATATGCAGTTTTTCCTTGTAATGTTTTCAAAGGAAATGAAAAACGAGAAACTTCAACTTTGGGGGTTTTTTTAATGCACTGGAACAATGAAAAAACAGACAAGAACTCAGGAGTTATAAATGAAACAGTAGAAATACTTTAGGGAAATATTGGATTTCAACGCTTTGCTAGTTTTTAATAGAAATAAAAGGAATATACACACTTGAGAATTAAACCTAGGACATGTTTACACTAAAAACATGCACCAACTCATGGCAATCCCCAGCAGGCTGTAGTATTCATCTCAAGCACCTCAGTCACAGGGAATGGAGTCTACTAATTTAATATGCCATAAAACACTTCATAGCTTCTCTCTCATTCTTAATTCCTTCTGAGCAGCAAACCAACACCAAGAATACAATGAGAACAGGCATCTTGCTCTCTCTTTACAACTGGGTGGTTTAGTGTCCCATAAGTAAGCACCCTGCTTGCTGCACTGCAAACTGCTTTGGCCTTTCATTCACCAAGTGCTCCAGATTCCCTCTTCCCAGCTCTAGTCATTCCACAGCCACCTGCATGCACCCCTCATTGCAGGGAAGAAAGCTGAGATGATGAAATAGCTGAAATCCCTTCATTATATCCATTAGGACCTCTCTCAGTGTTTTTTATTTTCGTTTAAAGTTCAACTCTTGTTTAGGAATTTAGCTGGGGTCACTCCAGTTCACATGGCTGCCAGAAGTCAGTAACTTATTACCACAGCACCTCCCTTGCTATAATTTGTTCCCTGTGCTTGTTTAAAAGCAGCAGTGGATCATGAGCCACTGTTTTTACTGCTGCACAAGGACAATGGGGCCAGTAGGACCACTCAGGCAGCCTGTGCCCTTTCAAATGCCACGCAGCCATCACTGCCCTGTGTATCCCCCACTCCACACACCCCACGCTGACAGTGAGTTATGGGCATGTTTAAAATTAGCTCTTGAGTGCTCATGGAGACATTTTCTCTCAGCCGCACCATGTGCCTATCAGCGTTTCCCACACTTGGGTGAGAACAGAAGCAGACAGAGGCAGTGTTTCCTGTCAGAGGCACAGAGCTGGTGTTTATTTGCACGTTCCTGAGCCACGCCAGCCCCAGCCTCACCACGGGTTAAGTGAGCAGCACAGGGTGAGAAGAGGACACACAGATGAGGCATCAGCTGGAGACAAATGAGGTTAAGTCTCAGAAGTTTCTCTCCAGTTGCAAGAAAAGCATGAATCAGTTGACAGCAACAATATTTCAGCATGCCAAGTCAGCTATAAAACCAACCACACAAACACTCGGCTACAAGGAAGAAAGCAAGAGCACAAGGCTGGTTACTACTGAAGGACAAGGCAGTGACATGCTAGCACAGCAAGGGTGACATGTTTGACTAAAATCTGACATAGTGCAGGACCACTGGGCATTGTTTATAGGGCTGTAGTGACAAACCAAATGAAGTTTGCAGTACAGATGCACAATTTCTCCATTTCATACTTTGGTAGCTACTGCTAAAAAAAGAAAATGCCCTTCCAGAATCAGAGAAGTTCACATGGGACACACAATCAAACTGTGATGTGATTCATTAACCAAAGCTATCAGGGATAGGGTAACCTGTTCTGAACAGCAGGAGTAAGAAAACTTACCCAGTTATCACCTGTTGGCTGCTTCTCCCACCTTCTTCCCAGAAGGAACAGCAGCTTATGCAAAACCTACTTCCCCAATTCTCTTTCCTGGCCTCTTCCCAGCACCCCCACACACCCTCTGTGACAGTCTAACTGTTCTTTGGATCAGAGAGAGAATTCACCAGGCAGTTGATCAGTTGGGGAAAAAAGCAGAAGTGTTTTTTTAAGCTCTAAATATATTCCCATTCACCGAGTGGAACTAGAAGCAGTTGTACTGAAACAAGCGATAAGGAAAATAAGAGTTCATTCCAGCTGCACTGCTAAGAGCTTCCAAATCAAAGTGTGCCCTTACGTGAGGAAAGCTTACAAATTACTGCTCAGTGATTTGAGTCTTGAAAGCTCTCAGCCCAAGTGAACAGCTCCAAACTAAAGCTGAGCTCCAGCACTAAAGTATTGGGACCAAACAGAGCCAATGCAAGCCAAAAATCCAGAGGAAACCGAAGCTTAATTATTTTAAGATACTGAAACCAAACATTTATGTAACAAATACACATTGGAGTGCTTTGCTATAAACTCACTGCCCTGAGAACAAAGGAATTCACCTTGCAAGGCAGTTAATTATCACTAGACTTTTACCAAGTCTTTCAGATTAAAGTCCTTATTTTGAATATTACAATTTGGTTTCTCTGAAAACACAAAACAGCTGAATGTTGTGCAAGCCAAAGGTCACATTAACTTGCAGTTTACAGATCAAATTTTGATTTCTTGACACCGGATCTCCAGGATTCAAGACTCCCTAATGCTCCAAATCCCCTCGGCACAGGTCAGTGCAGCAAACAAACTCATGCACAGAGAAGGAAGCCAGAATGGAGGCGACTTAACTGAGTATCTTCAATTATAGATAATCAGTGTTACAGCATACAAATAGTGCAACATGCCTAATCTACAAAAGCACAACTATGAAGCACTTCTGTACTGTACAACTCTCATACAGAAGGGTCAAAAGTGAAACTTGGCCAGTCTCTTCATCCCTCATCAGAGCTGCCAAGGAAGAGCAGCACAAGAGTCAGGTTCATCACCCCAGGCCCTGGAGCAGGGCATTGCAGCCTTCTCCATTTCAAGACGAGGCAGCTTGCCAAACTTGGGTGAAACCACCACCAATTTCAATGTTTCCTTCAGCTTTTCCATCATCTGCATTCTCCAAAGAGCCCTGCTTCAGCTGCCTGTGACAGCCCCCCTGCTCTGTTTGCTAAGGGAGAACTGCACTAACACACTTCAGCCAGAGAGGATTAATGAGGTCATGCTGGAGCTGGGTTTAGAGAAGTGGTTTAGACCAACTGAACCTTATGTCATGACTCAATCTTAATCAAGTTTAGACAGTACTTAAAATAGAATTAATTGAAGTACCAGCAGACTATAACCCAGCAAAGCCTCTTATTTATTACCATACATTCCTCACGTGTATTTATAGTGCCAGTATTCATGTTCACAGGACATTCACCGACAAAAAATGCAATTGTTAAATATTCCAGAGGCTCTGCTTAGCCATTTCAGGGGTCATCACGTACTCAAGGCAGAATGCAACCAGAACACTGAAGAACACAGATAAATCACTAATACAGAAAATTTTAAAGCCCGACCTGTGGACACATTTCACATCTGCAGGACACAGGTGTGTGCTGTGCAGAAGTGCTATTGCCCACAGCAGTGGTTCATATGCTCAGAGACTGGTTTTGGGGTACTCTGCACCCAGACACACCTCTGTCAGCACAAACAATTACTTAAACTAAGAAACAGAAGTTAGTTAAAGCAAGTGCTGCAGCAGCTAATCACTGTCAAACAAAAAGCCAAGTGTCAGAATTATTAATTTAATGCTGTTCAAAGACTCCACAGTGACCATGCAGGAACTTTCTGTAAAGCAATAATTGTTTTTCCGACGCAAGTCTTGCTTATAAGCATTTGGTAAACCCTGCAGAAATCCAAACAGCCCCTCCACAAGCACTAACATTCCAAAATCTGTTGTTAAAGGTGTGTTCCTATCATATTGAAGTGCACTCCACTACAGAGTTTCAGATTTATCCTCCCAACAGGTGAACTAGTAAATGTAATTAATGTCTTGAGTAAAGACCTTAAAGGTAATCAGCAGTTTGGATCCATTCTCAGACTAAACAGAAAGAAGCTTTATTCCATCAAAAAGAAATTTAACTAAACTGTAATCTTGTTGTATAGATACTTCCGAGTTTGATCACAAGACTAAAATCCAAGGGATTTTCATATGGGAGTCTTGAAAATAGCATAGTTTTTACTGTTGCAACCATTTAAGTTACATGGAAACACAGTTTCAGAATTTAAACTAATTTAAGCCTACTTTGGAAACCAAGGAGTAAATAAAATGAAACTCCTTTTACAAGGCAATTAAAAAGATACTCTAACCACCTTCAAGTTAGAAAGTTTAAACAGCATAAGGTATTGAGGGAATTAAGATGTTAAAAAAATTTGTGAATCAGATATACTGAAACATGAAAAGTAATGTCATTGCAAAAAGCCCCAAAAACCCAAGACCCCAAAACCAACAAACCCCAGCTCTATAGACTAAAAAAGCAGTGTTAGCATTTGCAGTCTATGCAACTCTTGTTACAGACTTTGCTTGTTTTGAACTATCTCAGTGTTTTCCCAAGTTCAGAAGAAAAACATGATCAGGGCAGATCTTCCCTCAGGTCACAGATAGCAGTGTCTGAGGTGTGATTCACCAGCTACCAGGGAGCACAGAAAAGCTTTAAGCAGAAACATGAATAAACAGCAGAGCACTGTAATCCCAACATCACCTTTTTTCATCTGCTTAGAAAATAAATTTGCGACTCGCCTATTTTAAATCATGCCTGCTCTGGGTTAATGAGATTAATCAAACCTAGGTATTGTGCAGCTTTTATGCTTTTGAACAGTTCTTACCTGAGAGTGAAAATTTGAAATTGTTGTTGTTTCAATGTCCTTCTTGCCCAAAATTTCCATTTTCACTGGAGTGTTTGGAAAGTTAAAAGCAAAGTAATCCAGGAAGTCTGGTAAATAAGCAGCTGCTCCGTGCACTATGGCTAAAGCATAGTAAGCTGCATTTTTATCATTTTCACTGAATGACAACGCAAGAAACTCTTCTGCAAATCTCTCCATCTCCACTGGAGACAAAAATGAGAGTTCATCCATGTAAGCGTGCAGGACCAGGGCACCTCCATTGGACTGATGTTCCTCGTGAATGAAGTTACTGAATTTAGTGCCAGTCTTCAGGAAGCTGCTGCGGACAGAGTGCTCCTGGTGTGTCACAAATGGGGTTTGTACTCCCTGGGGTATCCGGTATTCCTGCATGCCCAAGTTCAGTCTGCACAGCTGCTCATCCTTCAGGTACCTGAAGGATTCCTTGTTCATTTCCAGGTTGTCACACTGTCCTTGAGACAGAGTCTCCTTGTCAATGCGAGTGAGCCCAGCGCACACTGTCTGCACCTCTTTGTTGTACATCTTCAGGCGTTTTCCCCTCACATCTTCCCGGTGTTTCTTTTTCTTTTTTTTCTTTATCTTCTTCACAATAAGACTGTCAGCTCGCTGGGTTTTGCCATTTTCATCTGGAGTTTCTGGCAGCAACAATAAAGAGAAGATTAGAGTTCTGCAGTTGCAGCATATTCACCCCAAAAGAATTCAGGCCTCTCACTTGCTGAAGGGATCTATTCCCAGAGGGAGACTGACCAGTTGTAAAACATTGCATTTTTGGTTTTATAATTAAGTCAAAATTCAGGGTATCTACAATTCCACAAATAAAGTCTTGAATTAAGGAAAACTTCCAATACTCTAGCTTAATATTTTAGAAATATTTCCATTTTTAACAGATTTATTAGAATACCTTTAAAAGGAGTCTGTATTTCAGAACATTTATAATTAAGTACATTAATAACTTCTGACATTTAAGGCAGTGTCATACAGGGGAAGAGGGTAAACAAGTATGTGTAACATTTAAACATTAAGACTTTCATTACAGAACACTTCCCTGATTTTGGACACATGATACAGAAGCAAAACACAGTAGAGCTGAAGAGGTAAGCTTTACTTACATTTAGAGGTAAAAAATACTTAAGTAACTCTAGGACTGCTGATCTTTTAAAATTAAAGACCCAAATCATCACATCAACAGCTTCAGTCTTATAGTTAATTATTCAGTTAATGGAGGGAAAGAAATTAGGGGGCTGCTTCGGTTGTTTGGGGGTTTTTTTGAGGTTAATCAACCTCTAAAAGACTGACAGATAAAATGTAAAGAAGTAGTTCTGTCAGGCAAAATGGAACAGTTTAAGTTGTTCTTTCAAGAATAAAAACTAATTCAAATAACATTTAGCAAGGGACAAAGGTAATTAGAAAACTTGATGCTCCAGCTGTTAAAAACTCAATTGCCAAGACAAGATTTTAATGTGCCTGAATCAAAGAACCATTTCATCCAACAATGCCCATAGATCACCAGGAGCTGTGTTACCAGGGATAGCCATGGGGATGAGAACAACCTGCTGCGGAAGGCAACACCTAACCAAAGATGCAGTAACTACAGTTTTAGTGTCCCCTCAGCACAGGGCTTTGTCCTAATAAAATTTCCTTTCTTTGGTTGCACATTGCTGTTCCCTCTTTATTCTCTTAGAGCGTTCAAGTTAAAGAAAAAAAATCATGTCACACTGTTTTATGAGAAAGGGTGTAGTGATAAATACAGGCAGCTCCAGGTTCTTTAGTATAACCAGTGTTTAACTGGATCATTACCGGTTTGGTCTTGGAGCTCGTTACTGGAGAGGGTTGACCTTCATAATAGCCTGGTGTAAGGAACAGAGTTACTCATGGAGCAAAGAAAGAGCTGATTGCTTAATCCTCACATCATACAATAGTCTTAGGACCTGAAATACAAGTTTTCATCATGCTGCTACAGCCCTTGCAAACAGCAAAGGCCCTGATCTTTCTCTTCCAGGGAAACCAGGAAAAGCAGGGTGGTATCACTTGTTTTGGGAAGTCAACTGAAACGAATCTTGGAATGAGGTTTTCTGCACGACTCGGATGTGAGGAGTGCACAAGTTTGCTCAGACACTGGGCTCTCAAGTACAGTCAATCCTTTACTCACTGAGTGAACGTGCAATTCACACACCAGATATTTGTCCTGGTGGGACCAGAGATCCCAAGCTGGAACTAAACAAGAACTTCATGCCACCACTGAGCTGTTGGGAATACTTCCTTATGCAGGTTTCCAAGAACATTTGGTTGTTAAAGGTCTCTTATTTCAAGCATGTCTGATTTTAGGTATAGTTTTAAAGCCTCACACATTTTAAATCAGAGTATCTTCCTGTTTGAAGCCATATCCTAATAACAGACAGAGGAATCCTTGCATTTGAGAGCTTCCATTGAGCACGTGTCTGTTTTCAGGATAAAAGCTGCCCTGGCTGCTGCTGGATCCACTGAACACAGCAGAGTCCCACTACCACAGTGAGTAACTGCTGTATTCAGTGAAGCTAAACAGTGACATTATAATAATGCCTGGCAATCTTGAAGGAAATATGGTTTTAATTATTCCTTTAAATAAACAGAAAGCCTCCAGCACCTCAAACTCAAAAAAGCTGTGGACAGGTCACTAAACGATGGGCTCAGCAGTGAGGCAGAATGACAGCAGTGCCAATAACTCAGCTACTCTAAAATGATCACACATCCCACAACAGAACCAGAACCACTATTAAACAGCAAAAACAGCAGGGATGTTCACTGTCACCTGGGGCCACAGATAAGCATGGTATACTCAATGTAATAGGCAATTTAATTAGATTATACATCAAAATAAAACCTGATAGTCAGGAAAAGAAATACAGCCCCATCCCAAAAGGCACTAGCCCTACAGCTGAGGACAGGCAGTGAAGAGCTCCTGACTGGCAAACAGCTTTCCTTTGCAAATCTGGAATTTTGATGCTCATTTTCACGCTGTTTAAGCCTTCATTAAGAGGCCTTATTTAATTCTGGGTTAGAACTGACACAGTGACACTCCAATCTACAAAGATACACTGCTCCAAATTTTTGCTTGATAAATACTGATAAAACTGCAGAGGTTTACAATCAGAAGTTTTTATAGTCTTTATTCAAGCACAGTGGTGTGGAAGCATTAACCAGTGGAGAAAAGCCTCTCCTAGTAATAGTTTTGTCTGTTCTTAAGACAGTCCTATCTAGAGTTTACTCTACAGACACTTGACTTCTGTAAGCAAGTGCATCTTTGGTTTCTTTGGCACAAAACCTGCCCATACACTCCTCAAGCATAATTCACCACATTGTATTTTTAATTACAGCAGCTTCTGCAGTTATGTTTTATCTATGTTGCTCTCTCCAAGAAGCTTTTTACTATAACAAATCTCTGAGCAGAACCAAAACAATCACTCTGTACTGTTACAATAAAAATAAACAAAAACGCACACAGCACACACCAAAATCCAGAGATATTTTGGCCTTTCTAATTAAACAAAACACAGAATACCTTCGCGTTGGAAGGGACCTCTGGAGATCATCCAGGGCAACCCCCCTGCCAAGGCAGGGTCACCTGGAGCAGGTGACACAGGTTTGGGTTTGGAATATCTTCAGACAGGGATTCTCCAGGACCTCCCTGGGCACCTGTTCCAGGGCTCTGACACCCTTCATTGAAAGAAATTCTTCCCCATGTTGAGGAGGAACTTGTCGTGTTTTAGTTTACGCCTAATGTGCCTTGTCCTGTTGCTGGGCACCCCTGAAAAGAATCTGGCACCATCCTCTGACACCCGCCTTGGAAATATTTGTACGGAATCATGAGAACCCTTCTCAGGGCACTCATCAAAACCAACAAAATAAAATTTTTAAAATCCCCAGCAGGCTCTTCACACGTTCAAGCAAGCATAGAGGGAAGAAACCTTCACTCCCACAGCACTTGCAGTTGAACCTGCGATGAGGGCGATTCTGACAGCAGCAGTAGCAGGAGCAGCGCGGCCACCCCGCGCTCCGTCCCCGGGGCAGCACCGCCGTGCCCGCTACGACACGGCCGGACCAGGGCCGCCGAGCCCGCTGCGCTGCCGCCGCCCCCACCCCTCCACAGGTG
>VZRQ01004982.1:480379-508863 GCA_013397975.1 Machaerirhynchus nigripectus
GAGGGGTAAAAAACTTTATTTTAACGGCGGTGTCGCTTGTTCTAAAGTGCTTCATCCATTAAACACCGACCGCGGGGTGCTGCGGGGACTTCTCCCGCGAGGGAGATGATGTGGAGCTGTTGGACCGAGCCTAAGAAGGCCATCCCTGCCCATGGCAGGGGGATTGAATAAAATCATTGAATCATAGAATGTTAAGGGCTGGGAGGGAACTTAAAAATCTCGTTTCACCCCCTGCCATGGGCTGAGGCATCTTCCGCTACACGCGGTTGCTCCAAACTCCGTCCAGCCTGGGAGAAACAGGAATATAATTTGGATAAAGGCTTTCACTGTTTTCTGCTGTTAAGAAAACCCGTGACTTTGGTAATAAAAAAGCAATATCGATTATTCCTCCAACTTTAAACCAGCTGAGTTTTCCACTCTAGCAGTGGTCAGCAGATTCCTCTTGACCAAATTCCCCAAATCCCACCCATTTTTATTTTTTTCCCCGTGTTTACAGGAAAACGATCATATAAAGCAGTTTTCAGCATCTTTATCCCTCCCCACTGATAGACACAGCAGTGGAATGTGGTGGGGAATCTGGCAAGAAATCTCGTCTTCCCTGTTCCCACCTGAAATACTGTGCTGGAGAATCACAAATCCTTAAAAACAGCATTGTTTTTAAAATACAATAATATTTTGCTTGCTGTCGTGGTGTTTTGAGTTGGTTTGGTTTTTTTTTCCAGATAGAAGAACAGCTGTGTCAGCCAATTGTGCAGTGCAGGTTTAGTTTCAGGATTCGGTTTAGTTAGCAGGATCAATCACCATCTTAAGACTTAGTGCCCAAGAATCTGGACAAATGCTCTGCTTCGCTCAGATGGAAAAAGAAGAGAAAAGCTTATATTATTTCTAAAATCTGGGATGCTAGTTCCCTCTTAGTCCAAGTAAATATAAACATTTCAGTGTCTTTGATTACAGTAGACCTCCAAATGTGAGGGAGGGTCTTGATCCACCTCACGCTGCTCCGTTGGCTTTCCGGATCATTCCATCGTCCTCACTGGGTCCCATCATCAGTTTATGCTCAAATCCATCCTTTTGAAGTGATTACATTCCAAAACACAACAAAAATATATCCGTCCTTAGGATAAAACCTGTATTCCAAGGCTTACCTTCCTTCCCACTGCGAATTAACTGAAAGCTGCTGGTGCTTTTATATTCTTTACTTTAAAACTCCAGCTTAAATTCAGTGAATGTGCAAGTAGTGCCTGAGCTGCCAACACCGTGAAACAGCTTTTGATGTGTTTATTTTGATGGAAGCCTCGCTGGGATGGGCATTCCAAGTATTTCAGGAGGACTTCACAAATCAGCGCCAAGTCTATAAAATGCATCTAAATCTTCCATGCTGGGGGTGGATTTCTTGGTCCTTTAGGTTTTGAAAATCGATTTGCAAAGCCTACGAAGAAATTATATTTTTAATGCAAAAAAATCTGTATGTGATAGATGCTGGTTATGTAATCCCTTAAAATAACACAAGACTTGAAAATACTTGTAATTTCGGATCTTTCCTAAGCTTTAAGATATGACAGAAAAGCAACATCCTAGAGCTGTGAATAAAGTTGTAAATGTGTAAAAACTGAATGTGTAAAAACCAATGAGCATTGTTTGCAATGTTTGTAGTTTGTAAGTGTTCTGCCTGGAATTTAGACTTCCAAGAACCAGGATCTTCCTACCAAAACAAGAAGAGGAAAACATACCAAAGTTAAGGAAAGACCTCGGAGAGTTTTTCGGGGCAGGTTCTGATGATTTTGTCAGTGAAGATGGACTGCAGATGCCTAGAAATGAAAAATGAGACTGAAGCAATTGGTTGCTGGTAATTCCAGAGCCGAACTTACGGACTCATGGAATCCTTTAGGTTGGAAAAGGCCTCTAAGATCATCCAGTCCAACCATCAAACCAGCATCAAGCCCCATCCAGCCTGGCCTTGGACACTTCCAGGGATGGGGCAGCCACGGCTTCTCTGGGCACCCTGTGCCAGGGCCTCCCCACCCTCACACGGAAGAATTCCTTCCTTAATTCATGCACTCCCATATTTGCAGGGAGTGGATTTACTACTGCAGCAAGATGTGCTGAGAAAACGTTTGCTCAGAAGTGCTTTAAACACTTTTTAGCAGTCCTGCTTTCAAGATCAGCGTTTTAATTTTAGGTCAAAGTGATTTTGGTGAGAGATTCCTCATTTGTGCTCCGAAGAGACTGGTCAGAATCCAGGCTGGGGCTCACATTCTCCCAGCATCCATATCTCCCATTTGTAGGGTCATGGAACACAGGTTTGAATGAGCTTAAGGATTTGGTAATTTGTCCCCGAGGCACCCAAAGGGCAGCACAGCGTCCCTATGACATTCCTACAACAGCTACAGCTCTCCAGGTGAGAGGGTGCTCAGCTGGCACAGCTCTGTGTGTCCTGCTCCAAAGTGTGGGGAATTTCACACTGGACAAGCTCAGGGTCTTGGTATTTCCATCCCACACATGTAAATACTTGCTTAAATCCATTGGGAAGATTAGCCTGAGATACTTACTTTTTCTCACATTTTTCAATATTTTCAAGCTCTGTAAAAAAAAAAATAATAGAAAAAGGCTAGTTGGAAAAAAAAATATAGGAAGCAGTGGATCAGCTACTGTGGTAAAAGGAATTCACTGGTAAATGTACAAGTATCACATCTCATAAAAGCAAACTTTGACCCACTCTCTTTGGCTTTTTCCTTGTCATCCCAAATTCCCAGTTTATATTTTTCTTGCTGTTTCACTCAAAATGCTTTTCTGTTCCACCATAAGACCCCAAAGTACAAGCTCACGAGGATAATTAACAGAGCCTCAGCAAGAGAAGGCTGGTGATGGTTCTGTCCTTGTAGGACAGACTCAGACTCCACTGGAGCAACTTCTTCCCAGAGGAACTGGCACTCAGGTGGATGGAATTCCAGGCGTAACCACTGCCCCGGGCAGGGCTGTGTTACCCTGTTCCCAGTGCAGACAGGGCGGGTGTTTGCACTTCTACACCAGAATATTTTTATTATTCTTGTTTTCTTGCCCTAACCACGAGTGGTCTCGAAGCAGGGCTCTGTTCCCCCAGTTAGCAGTGAGAGGGCAGCAGCAGCAGCTGTGCCAGAGCCAGCTCTTCTCTCACCCTATCCAGTTTCTGTACCTTTTCTTTTGTTTCTTTTACCTTGCTCCTCCTGAAGCATTTCATGAGTTCTTTGGATGATGTTTCGGAGCCCTTGTTCTCCAAACCCGCAGGACTCGAGGAATTTCTTGCAGCAGGCTGCAGACCTGGGAACGTACATCATACATACATTTTCAGTGGTCATTCGTAAATCCTCCTGCTTTTTTCCAAGTGCTTCGTTGTTGCTTTTCACTTCCTCTAATGCAGCACTTCTAGAAATTGTCTGCAGGTTCCCTGCTTGTGTTTATTTTCGTTGCATTTGCTGAACTCTCCTGCAGGGAAGTGCTGAAGCACTACATTGTGATGCTTTGAACAAGTGGGCCATGCTCTCAGAAACCTACAGGTTTAGGTGTGAGTGTAAAACCTCAGTTACATCCTGAGAAAAGAGCTCAGCACTTACCTGCTGCCTCAGCAAGAACAAACGACTCCGGGGTTCTTTCAGGAAGCGGAGGAGGAGAATTAGAGCCATCCTGGGTTGTCTCTGAGAAAGCAAAGATAAAAGACTTGGTTACCTAGCTTTAAAATAATATACACGTAACTTATAACCAACCAGCTTATCTCAGTTGTCTCAAAGGAAACTCACAGCATGCAGACAAAGAGGAGGCTGCAAGGAACATCCTCATGTACGGGATGAGGCAGAAGCTGATTAGGCAATATAAAACTACCAGTTCATTTTGTTGCAGAATTGTTCTGGTTAGAACTGTTTAGTTGCAGAACTATTTAGAAACAATTTCCGTTGCGCTGAGCACAGATCTTAAGCACATTTACTAAATAAAGCCGTTTCAGAAAAAAAAGCAGGTCTTAATTACAAAGATTATCCCAGTGTTAAATTCATACCTGTTCGAGGGCTCCAAAGCTTCACACTCTGGAAACAAAAAAACAAGGCAGGTATTTAAAATTCCCACATCCAAATGTTGTTTTCTTGCACACAAGGAAGCCAGAGAAGATGAGGAAAGGATGTGATGTGCAAACACCCTCCCACACACACCTCCACGCTCCTGTAAAGGAAGACAGACTTGTGCCTTATTCTTCCACTTCACAGAACTGTCACTCAGCTATGGGATGATCAAGAGATGCCCAAATTTTGTTCAGCTCCTGCTGGTTCCACGGGGCTGTGTGAAGCTCAGCAGAACACTAATGTCCTGTCTTCATTATCCTTCTCTAAATGAGGAGCAATATGTTTATTACCCTGTACTGGTCTTAGAATCCCAAAAAATAATGTTTGAAGTAAAGTAGGTGTTGATATGAAGGGGCCGGACTGAGGCCATGTCTTCTTTCCAGTCCTGAGCCCTGAAATCCCTGGAAGTGTTCAAAGCCAGGCTGGACAGGGCTTGGAGCAACCTGGTCTACTGGAAGGTGTTCCTGCCCATGGCAGGGGGGTGGAATGAGATTATGTTAAGAGACCAAACCATTCCATGGTTCTGTGATTGTATGAAATAAATTTATGGCAAGTACAAAGTGCCAAAACTAGAGTCTTTCTCACAGAAGGAGACATGATAAGGAGATTGGCATAGGAATAGAGCTGGAAAAGAGGTAAAAAGCCACTTACTCACCTTACATGGTCTCAGTCTCACAGGGTCATGAAACCCCTCTGAGTGAGTCTCACCACTCCACTCCCAGGACGTTCCAATATTTGGATTTCTGTCTGGAAGCTGGAAATCCAAAGAGGCCTGAGGAAATTGTCCTAGAAGCAATTGAACACCAGAGAGATCATTTCTCACCCCAGGCAGCCGGAGCACAGGCGCTGCCGGGTGCTATGGAGCCACACCAAGGTTGGGTGAGCCCTCAGCACTCCTCAGACCCATGTTTAATGTTGTTAATCACTTACCCGGCTCACTGGCCACAATGAAGGACTCGGGGGTGCGCTGGGGCAGGGGTGGAGCATCATCATCCTCATCTGGCTGTGGCAGGGGGGCTGATTGGAGAGACACGGGTTACTGGCACGGCAGGACATGAGGGGGACCACAGACCTGTGTAGAGGAGGGGGCTGCTCCTGCCCTGCCACGCACCAGAGATTAGGGTTAAACACCTCTGAACTTAGGTAAAACGTCCAAGTAGCTCTCAGCACCAATTGCACAAGGAAAAAGAGCATAACCCAACACAGCCAGGCATGCAGCTGGTGGTTCCTTGGCTTGGGCTGCAGCTCCCAGAACTTCCCAAGGGTGCCAGGATAACAAGCATGTCTTTGTGATGGTGAATGCTGAGGGACTTGGGCAGGGCAAAGTGGAGCAAGTGCAAAGCTGTGGACAACAGGAAATGTCCGACTGGACCAGGACTAACCTGATCAAGGAATAATTCCATCTTCCTCATAGGACAGGTGATTGATTTAAGGATACTGATCCGGGCAGAATACTTGTGTTGAATCATGGCATCACAGAATGGGTTGGGTTGGAAGGGACCTTAAAAACCATTTAGATCCAACACCCCCACCATGGGCAGGGGTGTCACCCAGTAGATCAGGTAGCTCAGGGCCTTCAGAAGTCCTGGATATCTTAATCTCAGTGATATTTCAGTGTCCCCTGCATAACACTCTGCAGCAAAGAGTGGGGTTTGACCTGAAAATTAGATCCTCAGAAAAAAAAAACCACCACATTTCTGGGAGCTTTCTGAATGCTTTTTGGAGCACCTTGGTGTAAGAATTGGTCATCACGAGTCCCCACCTCCCCGTGAGAGCTGTTCTGAGGTGACACAATGGTTCAGAGCAGCTGTGTAGCTCAAACACCAAAATTACACTGTTCTAGAAATGCTTGTGGGAAAAAATTAAGGCAGGATGAAAAAAGAGTGTGAGGATGAAACCAGCTGCTCCCTCAGCTCCCATGAGTCCCCAGTCCTGAGGAGCAGCTACAGCCCTGCCTGGACACCAGATGACCACACTGACCACTCCCTCCAGCACGCCCCAGTCCAGAGTGACCTGGTCCCACGTGTCCCCTTGTCCCAGCAGCACTCACCCAAGGGGAACATCCTCTCCTCGTTCAGGGGAGCGTGGTGGGATGACGAGGAGCTGGTTGTGGTGGGCTGTGATGGGGCACTGGCAGAGCAAGAAGGGAGGAGCTCATCCTGCCCCTCCAGAAAGGGAAATGTGGGAGACATGGGATCATCTGGAGAGAGGGATGAGAAGTAGGGGTCTTCTGCTGAGCACAGGTGAGGGTGAGGGCATTGCCCCTGGTTCCTGTGGCTTGAGGGGGCATCTACTGCTCGTCGGGAGGGGTTCAGGTCCACAGGGGAAAATCCATCCTGGAAGCTTGAGTGACTGGCTTTTGGCCACTGCGGACTCCAAACAGGCTTGGCATCCCCTGCATCCCATTCCCAGTCTTCTCCCCGCTGCCCCAGCGCTAGAGGGGTCGATACAGTCCATGCCAGAGGTGCCCTGGCACCGGGCCCCCTCCCGCCTGCTCCCTTTGGCTCCAGGTCCAGCTCCCAGCTGCGACGTTTCTGAGGGGCATCCCCAGCACCCCAGGGCTCGCCGGCAGCCGCCTTCCTGCAGCTGATGAAGTTCAAAGCACCGAAGGAGATGGCCTGCCTGATGGGGGGCACGCCCCGGGCAGAGCTGTGCTGTGCCCCCGTGACACGCGGTGAGGGCAGGGACGCTTTGCTCTGTGCCACCGGAGGGTTGGTGGTTGCACATTGGTGCCCATCCTGCTGCGGAGGGAGATGTTGGTGTGGAACCTGCTCCTCTCGCTCTGAGCTGCAGTTAAGCACAATAAAGTGGTGTGGGGTCAAAGCCATCAAAGGCCCAGAAGATGTTAGCCCACTGACAGAGCCCACAGCACTGCTCCCAGGAGCAATTCCCTCAGGGATGCAGAGCCCAGCCCAGCCTCAAGCGAGGAGCAGGGGAAGGACTGTGCTCCATTTCAACACCATTCAATGGTGAAGAGGGGAGGCCCCTTTATGCCAGCAAACTGAACCAAAAAGCAAAATTATTTACAGAAGGAGGACACTGCAATCCCAAACGCGCCCACAGAGAGATCCCACCACCCTTGGAAGCTGCTGGTATTGGGAAGTTGGACCCTCAGGATGCTGTTCCTGCAGCAACGGGCACTGGAGTGGAATGTGCAGGTGGAAGATGGGACCAGTGTGGGGGCATTCCATGCCAGGCAGAGGGCTGGGATGACCCAGCCCTCGGTGTCTCCATGTGCATGAGGTTTTTTTTATACTGTTTTATGCTGTTTTTAGTTCATACGTGAAACACTGGGTGAAACAAAGCCCAGGGCAGAAGAAGGGGACTGGCACACAGGGATAATGGCACACAGGGAAGAGACTGAGACACTTCAGTGAGAAGAGCAAGAATTATCAGGAAATTAGGAAAAATTTCATCACTGAGGGGGCGATCAGGCATTGAAACAGGCTGCCCAAGGAAGTGGTGGAAACACCATCCGTGGAAGTGTTCAAAAAACATGTATATGTGGCACCTGAGGACATGGTTAGTGTTGGACCTGGCAGTGCTGGGTTAATGGTTGTGCTCGGTGGTCTTAGAAGACTTTTCCAACCTTTGTGATTCTATGAATTATGTTAGGAACAAACATGAAAGTCAAAGTGGGACTCAAGGGAGGCTGCAGATCCTGAGAGCGAAAGCGTTCCAAAGCACACATCAAAAAGTTCATCTGTCTGAAACTGTGACTGCAAATGCCAACCAGGGAAACTTGTGCTGAGGCCTTACCAGGTGAGTAAACTCAGGCCATAAATGTCTTCCACGGGAGTCGAGACTGGCTTGGCTACAGGATGCCCTGCTCCTTCCTAGGGAAAGGAAAAGTTGGCAAACAAGGGTGAGGAGGCAGAATGCAAAGAACACCAACGTGCTGCTTCAGGAGCTGGAATTTTTGCCAACTACTTCTGATTACTAAAGCACTTGGGAAATGACCAGCACCAACTTGAAAACACCGAGGTGGAGCTGAAAACTGCAGACAGAACTTCCTGAAGAGCCACTCCTGCCAGCACCTGGCTGAAACGAGAGCTCAGCGAGCCTTACAACCATCCTGCTGTGCCAAACAGCTGGCAGGCAGCCTGTGCAGACACTCTGCCTTCAGGAGCCCGCACTGGGCAAGCTGGGTGCTGGTTTTCTTCGTGACACCAGCTCATGGCCATCCCTGTGCTCTGCACAGTGTCCTCAGAGGAGAGGGAGTTTTAGGGGGGGCGAGAGTTTTGGGCAAGAGCTACAAAACCACATCCTGACTTGAAACGTCCTCTGCATTTTGTGTCAGCCCAACTCTGTGTGACCTTTGCTCACAGACTGTCCTTAATCAGTCCAAAAAGGCTTTTTCCAGTTCTTTTCTCACTCAGCTCTGGCTTGGAACATCCTGCAAATCCTATGGCAAAACTGAGGCATGAGTCCCATTGCAGGATCCTCTTCCCAATTCTTTAGATAAACATTTCTGACAAAATGAGCTCAATGTGACCTTCCAGGCTTTGCTGTGATGCATTTACTTTCCTGGATTTGATCCAGTGAGGCTCATGTCGGCAGTCACAGAACAGCAGGAGCACAGAAAACCTTAAGCAGAGATGTTTTGTCTATTCATGTTAATATGCAACTTTATGCCAAGACCACTTTTTTTTTTCCTTCAGAGGTGTAACAGATTTTTGAGACTTTGCCATGTTTTTTCACAAGATATTTCCCCCCATGCCCTCCTGCAGTCAGGTTGTAGAGCTGATTCCCTCACTGGCACACATGAGGTAACACTTTCAGCCTCACTGCCTTGCGATCCCAAGCTTCCCAACCTGGACCTTCCCATCCTTGTCTGAAAATCCCTCAGCTGCTTGCAAGCACTCCATGAAGACAAGTTTCACTGGCACATCCCCATGGAAATCAGTCACTCCTGTAGAAAGTTCGTGCCTTTCTAGTCACTTATGACATTAAACAATCATAAAAACATATAGAGAATAGAAAATTGTTTTGAGACTGAAGAAAATCTAGGTCTTGTTCATGATAAGCATTGCACATTCAGGGGAAGAGCTGGATTCTCATGGGTTAACTTCAAAAGAGACTCAGTTTGGGTACCGAGAGGAGCAGAAAATATGGGAATTCATCCCAGGTCTGCAGCAGGAATTGAGGTTAGAGCTGGAGTCCCCGGGCTGCAAGAGGCAGGGTGTTTGTCCTGGGACTTTTACCTGTGAAGCAGCAAAATCTTTCTGGGCATCGAGTGCTTGAATCTGCCTTCTGAAGAGCTCAATCACTGCATCGTAAACCAGCTCATACTGCTCCTGCATTCCAGACAGACAAAAACGTGACAGCCAGCACCGGTGAGACCTGTAAATGGCACCTCTTCCCAACCAAGCATCACCCCTGAGAGAAGCTGCCTTTCCTGTCCGTTGCCAGGGTGTGAGTTCTGAGAAGAGGCAGAAGCCACAACTCTCACAGGGTTCACACTGAAGCATTTGGGGGGTTTTGGGGTGTGCAAACAATGCTGTTCTGCATTGAGCTTCCTCTTCAGTCTGTTGCAGCTGAGAAAAGTTCCCATTTTATTGCCTGGACAGTCCCTGGTCACAGCGTAAGCGTTTGATAAATCACACTGTGAGCGCTGCCCCAGCTGTTCACAAGGAAATGCTCAGCTACCAAATTAATTTCTGCAAAATCCTTGTTCTGTTCAGAAAAGGGACTTTGCACAACATCTCCACACCCCAGCTCCCACCAGCACCGCTGCTCTGGGTGTCCCTGCCGTGAACCCTCCTGGGGAAAAGGTGAGGTCCCAGCATGGACCTGTTGGTGACATTGCCCAAACACACCTTGGTCTGCACTATGCAAGGTCTTTGTGTGCGCATTTCCTGGATCAGACCGAACACACTGAAGTTCACTGGAACAATCTGGCGAGAAAGAGGGAAGACAAAATGGTTTTAAACTAAAAGAGGAGAGATTTAGATTAGATAGTGGGAAGGAATTGTTCCCTGTGAGAGTGGGGAGGCCCTGGCACAGGGTGCCCAGAGCAGCTGCGGCTGCCCCAGCCCTGGAAGTGTCCAAGGCCAGGTCGGACAGGGCTTGGAGAAACCTGGGATAGTGGAAGGTGTCCCTGCCCATGGCAGGGGGCTGGAAAGAGAGGATCTTTAAGGTCCCTCCAACCCTAATCTTTCCATGATTTCTATGATTTCTCTGATAAAAATTACAGACAGGTCTAATTCCACGAAGCTTCCAAGTCATGACGCAGTTCAAAGCACTGTCTGAAATCCAGGCCTGCTGCTGCAAGAATTTTTAACAAAGGGCCTGCTTTAAGTGCTATTTTATTTATTACAAACCATCCTTCTCCCTCCTGTCTCACACTCCTCAGAAAATACCCTTTTTATAACAGCTGTGGGCAGCATGAAGGACATGACACTGATGTCCCAGCTGGATGGGTTCAGGGAGCTGTAGAACAGAAGACAGCAGGCTCTCCTCTGAGTCCCAGCAGCGTGCCCTGAGGCCAGGGATTACTGCCTGTGCATCATTATTGGAGAGTCAGAGTAAAGCAAGGTGGTGGTTTGTAAACACTGAGTATCTGATGTGTAAGTGCAGAGAGACAAATACAGACAGTAAAGATGTATTGAAGAGTGAAGGTCAGCACAGGGCCACGTGCTGTGAGCTGAAGGCCTGGCCAGAGGGAGCAGTGGAGGGGGGATTCTGCCCCGCTGGTGTGATGCTGTCAGTGTCTAAAGAGAGAGGAGTGGCACAAACTGGGAATGGGGAACCAGCACTTCGGCCACCGCCATTCTCCAGTCAGGCCATGGGGAGCTCCCGTCCACCTGAAATGCACTTGAGTGCAGTCAGAGGGGGTGAAAGGGAGAGGGAAGGCTGGGGAGGGACAGAGGGGTGCAGGGGCCATCAAAGGCAGCGAGGGGTTGGCACTCACCCCGTCCTTCAGCAGCTTCTGGGTGTAGTCGATGGCGCAGATGACGCCGGTTCTGCCGCAGCCAGCACTGCAACGACAGCCACAGCAGGGTTGCCAGCACAGCTCAGAGGGTGGGCACGCTGTGTTTTCTGACAGGGATATTTGGAGAAGACCCACAGCCACCTGTGACCCTCCTGTCCACACAGCAGAAGGTGCAGACCCACACGATGCTGCAGCTTCAGCCCACGCAGGGCTCTGCTGCACAGGGTTGGGGGGCACAGCTCATCCCCTGAGAACTGCTCTCAGTCCTCCTGTGCTGACCAGCCACACACAGACGTGCTCTGTTGTGGTGGTCTCCTGTCCCAACTAACAAGGGACAGGACAAGAGGAAAAGGCCTCAGGTTGCCCCAGGGGAGGTTTAGATTGGATATTAGGGAAAATTTCTATGCAAAAGCATTGTCAGACACTGGCACAGGCTGCCCAGGGCAGTGGTGAAGTCACCACTAAAAAGATGTGTAGATGTGGCACTTGAGGACGTGGTTTAGTGGTGGCCTTGGCAGTGCTGGGTGAATGGTTGGACTCGACCATCTTAAAGGGCTTTTCCAACCTAAGGAATTCCATGATTCTGTGATTCCATTGCTGGCCTGCTGCTGCCTCCTCCCCTGCCCCCTGGCCGTGCCGGCTGTCCTCAGAGGAGCCCTTTGCCTTAGGGCTCCCTACAAGAGGAGCTTGGCTGTGGGCTTGGCCATCTTCCATGCCCTGTGATCCCTCGGGACGTGAGAGCATGGGGGTCTGGTGGCCAGCAGCCCTTCCCTGGTGGCAGCCAGGTCACCCACCTGCAGTGGATGCAGACAGGGACCCTGTCATCGGGCTGGTAGCAGCGAATGTCCCTGACGAGCTCCAGGATGGGCTCAATGGATGAGGGGACGTGGTGGTCCGGCCAGTTTTTGTAGTGGAAGTGGTAGATGGTGCGGGTTGCCTGCAGGAGAAGAGCAGTGGCAGGGTCTGGGGTGCCGGCATGGCAAGGGAAGCTGGATTTCTGCTCTATCTCCAGCTCCCATCTGCATCAGCAGGCAAAGGGCAGAGGAACAGTGTGCAGCTGGTTTTGCTGCAGGAGCTGTTTTATTACATTCTTGGCCTCACTTACCCGGAGTCTGATTTGCCATGACTGACAAACAGCTTAGAAATTGAGGTCTGAGCTAATGAATTTTTTACTTTCTTTGTTCCCTCAACTGCTGTCAAATCTAATTCACCAGCCTGAGCAGTGTAAAGTTTTCTGCACAAAATGCACCATATTTTAATACATTATTTATATAACCAAGCCGGCCCAGGTGCATTTTCTGCCTTGACCTTTCCTCCTTACCTCGTTCAGGGTCACCTTTAAAGTTCTAATCACATACTCGTTCCTCTTCTCCTCGGCCTCCTGCAGAAGAAGAAGTCAGAGTCACATTTTCCATGGGTGCCCCGGGGCGGGGCGGGGTGTTTGGGGTGGCTGCACTCACGCAGGTGATGGCGAAAGGGCCACAGTGCAGGGGGGAGCTGTCCACCTCTGCCCAGTACCGCTCGCACTTCTTCTGTGGGGGCAAGCAGGGTGTGTTTGGTTATTCCCCACTGGCCCAGCTGTGCTGGTCTCCTCTTTCACTTATCAGGACAAAGATCACGCTGGGAAGAGGCTCAGCTCTTGCTGCTGTCCAGCTCCAGCCTCCCCTTCCTTGGAGCTGCCACTGCTGGTGTCCCCTTTGCAGAGAGATTCTCTATGCTGCTGGGAATGGCTAAAAGGGTTTCATGGAATCCCAGACTGGTTTGGTTGGAAGGGACCTTAAAGATCATCTCATTTCACCCCCTGCCATGGGCAGGGACATCTCCCACAGGACCGTTTGTGGCTGGAGACCCAGAAAACAGCTCGTATCAAACAGAAACGCGCTGTCACTAATGGGATTTAATAAAAATCTACGTCTCTCACCCTGCCCTGGCTCTCAGAGGCCGTCTGTGACACGCTACTCACCTTCCCCATTTCAAACTCCATACAAGCCATGACCACGACCTGCAGGAAGAAGGTTCATTGGAAAAGTCTGAACACAAGTTTCTTATCGAGGCAGCAAAATTAAACACATCTCTTGTGGGTACTTATCAAGGAAACTCTGTGGGCTGCCTTCCCCCGAGCCCCAGACAGGTCACACTGGGACATCACCCACAGCCTGGCACAAGGACCTCCCCAGCCAGAGCTCGGAGGCAGGGACAGCCACCAGCAGACTCCTGCCTTGGCACGAGTGGGAGGAGGCTGATGGGAGGGAGGTGGGACACACCCAGCATCTGGAGTGAGACCCTGGCTCCAGAAACAAAGGACTTCTGGCTGTAAGGGCAACTTTTCTTTAAAAAAAAAAGGACATATAAACTTTATATTTAAACACAAATCTGCACCTTACCAAGACTTCATACTCCCAAATCATCCTCCAAAAGTCAACGACAGTAGTGGGGAGAGGACCCTGGGTTGCTATGTACGCTCTTGGCCCGTAGACACCCTGGAACATTCAAACCAGACATGGACACATCTGTGCATAGTTCACCAGCAGAAATAAAGTCATTCCTCTCCCTGAATTTACTTCTATCAGTAAGCCCATAAAGAATGTAGAAGGACTTTCATACAGTTGGATTTTGGGCACATGCATTAACTCAAGCAGTGGTGTGCAAAGCAAAGGCACTTGCTTTGAGACTGAGACCAGCACCAGCTCTGACAGTGCCTCTGGGAGCTTGATGTGGCCACAGGATGAACCATGATCCTGTTGGGAAGGTCTTTTCTTCTGCAGAAGAGCCCTGGGTCACTGGCATGGAGAATGAAGGGAACTTTCTGTCTGTCTGTCTGTCTGTCTATCTATCTATCCATCCATCTATCTATCCATCTATCTATCCATCTATCCATCCATCCATCTATCCATCCATCCATCCATCTATCCATCAGAGAAGGGTTGCAGGCCCAGGACAGTCCCAAAACACGTGGAGCTGCTGGTGGAGCACTGTCCCACATTGACCTGCCCCGCTGCTCTCCCCGGCAGTGGGTCCCAGCTGTGCAGAAGTGCAAGGTTTCCTGCCCCTGCACTGGTTTCAGCCCAGGTGACTCTGGCCCACAGGCAATCTTGCACCGCTGTGACCCACCAAAGGCAGCAGCGGCGATGAGGAAGTTGGGGCTGGGAACCACAAACTGTTCCACCCGCGGCCCCGGCGCGAGTGTGGCCCCTGCCCCGGAGCCCGGTGCCTCTGTGCTGCACCGAGGGTTTCTGGAGGGCTCACTGGTTGTGCACGTCTTCTTACATCAGTTATCACTGAGCACAGCCCAGAAACTCCTGCAGAGCCCTTTGGTTCACCAGAGCCCCCGGCCTGCTCGTCCTGGCACAACCCACCGAGGTGGCAGCACCAACACCTTTGCAGGACAAAACGCCACAAAAGAGGCCATACCTTGATGAAGTTGGCATTGATGTAATGAGAATCTGTGTCGGATGTAATCAGGGACAGCTCCACTCTGCTGTGGTCAACTGCAAAAGCAGGAGAAGCAGCAGTCAGCGTCTGTCTTTCACGGTCACTGAGTCCTTGGAGGGCAGCACAAGGTGCTTTGGGGGAGCGCTCACGTCAGAGGGGTCATCCAGGGCGGGTGGGTGGCTGTGCAAGCAGCTGATGTCCCTCCCACACCTCCCACAGCCCTGCTCAGAAGTGCTGCTGCCTACACACACAGGGGATGGACAAGATCCTTTTGGAGATTGGGGAGGCTTTAGGGGAGAGCTGCAGGTGCTGCCACTACCCCAGTGCAACGCTGATCCCCTGTGACCCTTCAGCAAGCCAAGCCCAAAACCACCTAAAAGCACTCTGGGCTCAAACCAGGTCTGTGGGGTTAGATACAAGGGTTTGAAAGCTGGACTTGATCTTGGAGGCCTTTTCCAACCTTAATGATTCTGTGATTTACTTTCTTTTCCAAGTTGGAATGGATGAAAGAGACAGTCTGCTCTGATCCTGGGACAGACTGTCCTTTGGAGACCACTGCACCAAGCCAGGACAAGCCACAGCAGGTTTTTGTACATCATGGAGACATTGTTGTCCAAAGGCCTTTGGATGCAAGTGGTTGCAATGCTACCCAGAAAGCTTGCAAGGATGATCACTGGAGGATGTGTTCCCTAGTGAATAGGAGTCCTTCTGTCTGTAGGAAATATCACAGAATCACAGAAAATCCTGGCTTGGAAAGGACACACAAGGATCATCGAGTTCAGCTCCCGTCCCTGCACAGGACTTCCCCAAAATTCCACCATGTGCCTGAGAGTGTGATATGTGCCAATGTCCCCCAGAGCAGGCACTGCAGCAGCCAAAGCCCCAGATCTGAACAGCAGGACTCAAAGCCAACAGACAGCAGTGAGATGCTCACATCCAACAACTCTGCAGGAGGGCACCAGAGGATGAGAACAAGAAAAGCAAGAAAAACAAAAGGCTGAGCAGGAATATGTGCCGTTTCCAACCTACAAGGTAAGATGTCCTTGTATCTGTTCTTCTTGACATTCTCTGGCTGCTCAGACGCTGCTGTAGGGTAGATTTTATCCGATCTGTACTTTGTTGACTGTCTCTTCAGCTTCTGTGATAAAAGAGTGGAACAAATTACAGCAGACGTGCTACAGCCAGCGCACTACTGGAGAGCACATGAAGGTCTCGAGGGGTCGCGTTTGCTACCACAAAGCAAGGTCGGCACCATTAATTCTTTCCTGAGTGGCTTTTCTCGGAGCAAGAATAGAGACAGAACCTCCTGAGAGCCCCAGCACAGGCTTCTGAAGAATGGAAAGTGTGTGCTGAGGCAGTGCCCACACGTCGGCTTGTGAGGTGGCACAAAGCATCGCCCTCACAAGTGAGTGAGGCCCAGGGGAACTACTCTCAGTACAAATGGCAGCCAGATCAGAGGAGTGACAATGTCAAAGCACCTTTAACAAATGATACCAGAAAGGACAGGTAAATCTATTGATTTTTCTCGCTTTGGTGGAGATGCTCCTGCCTGTAGCCTATAGCTGGAAGCAGCGATGCTAAAGCCTCTAAGGGAGCACAAGCAACTGGAGCAGAGTGGCTGCATGGGCTGATGAAAGAGAAGGGAGAAGGAGGCCTGGGACAGACCCGTAGGGCTGCAAATCTCTCATCTCTTTCATTTTCAGGATAAAGCTGCGGCACTCACAGAGAGTTAAAGCATCTTTGTCCTGGCAAAGCATAGAATTTTATTTCACTGCCACCAGCTTCTAAACAACACATACTATTTGTTACCATCAGCTTCAGAAGAACAATCTTTGCTGTATTTTTTCTTTCATGTTTTTGTGTCCAGGTTATTGGTTTTCAATATTAAACTGCAGTTTTAAAACACAAAATTCAGCCACAATACCTGAGGAGTTAAATCTCAGAGATCTGATGAAATGAGTCAGGGAGGAGGTACAGGAGGCTCAGGACAGTCCATATGTCCAGCCTCTATTAATTAAGAAGGTGAGACAGACACAGTAGGATAGAAATTTTGGGAGCAGGATGGGTTTTGTAGCCTCCACATCCCTGTAACCTTCTGAGCAATTCTGGTCACATCCTCTCCTGCCTCCTTCCAGTGCACCCCCAGCTCCAGGGAAAGCTTCCGTGGAAGGGGCAGCACTCCGTACTAAAGCCAGTCTTCCCAGAGCCAAGGCCCTGAATCATCTGACTCTTCTGTCCCTGAATAATCCGACATGAAACTGCTTGGGAAATGCCCAGGTATGAAAAAGCAAGTGGGAATCACAGAACCGTGGAATATCCTGGGCTGGAAGGGACCCACAAGAATCATTGAGTCCAACTCTTGGCCTTGCACAGACATCCCAAAATCCCACCCTGTGCCTGAGAGCGTTGTCCAAACGCCCCTGGAGCTCTGGCAGCCCTGGGGCCGTGCCCATTCCCTGGGGAGCCCGGGCAGTGTGCAGCTGTGAGACGTGAGACGGCACAGACGGAAAAAGGGGATTCTAAAAAACCCCTTTCATTTACAGTAACATCACCACAATTTGCGTGTGCAAATGCTCGGTCCCACAAGAAAAGGCAGGAATGAGGCGAGGAATGGCACTGAATATTTCTGTCAAGTTTGGAAACACAAGCCAACACGATGGCCTGGTGAGGCCACTGCCTTGCCAAAGTGGCCGCAAATCAGGTCACTCTGAGAAGACCTTGTCCCACACAACAGGAAATGCAGCCTTGACCATTTCCACCTGCCATCTGGATCAGAAATTGATACATTAGGCTGCTGGAGCCAGCCTGAGCAGCAGGGCTCGGAGCCCACTGCCTCACACACCCAGACACCCCGGCAGAGACAGGGGAAACTCAGCAGGCTGTGACAGCGCTTTGTTCCATGGAACAACAGACTGTCACTGCAGGCTCAGATTAATCACTTCCCTCCACCCCAGGCACCTGGAAACCAAGCACTCAGCTTTCCCCAAGCGTTTGATGTGCCAGATTTTGCTGGTAGATAGAGCAGGGCTGGAGCTTGTGGGGACCCCTCAGTAACCAGGAGCCCACTGCCAGGGGTTAGTCCAGTGTTCGACACATCTCAGATCTCACAGAGGCACCAGTTTTACCCTTCCTTATATCTGTTAAAGCTGGGCAACGCCACTGCCTCTCAGAGCAGCCCAGACAGCCCGTCAGAGCCACCTGCCTCCAGCTGATACCCCCAGAGCCATCTCCAGCCACAAGCTTTAGCCATGAGATGGTGCGTTGTCATCTGAGCCTCATCCCTGGCACCCAAGCCAAAAAATGTATCAGAGAGCTCCCAAATTCAGAGCAGTGCAGAACTCAGGGGGTGGTGGGAGCCATTAGCATTTTTGGCAGCTTTTGCCTTGAGGGAACAAGAAAGTAGTGTCCAGGAGGGGCCAGGAGCACTGCTGAATGTAGAGCCCCTAGACCCCAGATCCCAGAATGGTTTGGGTGGGAACAGACCTTAAAACTCATCTCATTCCACCTCCTGCCATGGGCAGGGACACCTTCCACTATCCCAGGTTGCTTCAAGCCCTGTCCAACCTGGCCTTGAACACTTCCAGGGATGGGGCAGCCACAGCTGTGCTCTATGGAAACAAGGACAAGCCAAGCCAAGGAGAAACCAGAGATCCCTGGCAGGAACTCGTGTGCCACAGGTCTAACAGATGGCAATGGGGAGAAGGGGCAGAGGCTCCATATTCCTCCCTGTATCCTCAGCTGTGTCACCAGGGCCAGAGGCTCCATAGTCCTCCCTGTCCCCCCAGTTCTGTTACCAGGCAAAGTGAAACCACGTCCCGACAAGTGCATTCGCCAAGCAGAAAACAGGAAGCACTCGGGTAATTAGTTAAAAAGCAAACAGTTCAAATGCAAACCATTAAATTCCTCTCATGTCTTTACATTCCTCTTAGCCCAGTTAACTCCTGGGTGTCTGCTATGAAAGTCCTAGAAAATCTCACTGTCCCATGTTTGAGAAGTGACCGAGCGATTCCCTCCAAAACCAGCTGACACACCGAACCGAGCCTTGGGTGAACTCACCAAAAACTCCTCTGCAAACTCCCCTCGGCTGAGCTTCTTGCCTTGGGCCCTTTCCAGGTTCTGCAGCAGGATCCCCCTTTGGTCCATGGTGCCGGAGCCGGAGCGTGCCTGGCCTGGCCCTCCTGGGAAGGGACATGTCAAGTGATCCGCAGCGGAAGGCACCGCGGGGAGCGCTGGCTGTGGTTTTCTGACTTCATCACAGCCCTAAAGGAAATTAGTGCGCAGCAGATCATCCTGGTCAAACAACACAGCAGAGCACCCGGCACGGGGCCCTGGTGCCCTCTTTTCAGACCACCCCCACTTGGCATGGGGTGGGCAGCACCGAGGACAGGGGTGGGGACATGTGGGACACCAGTCTGAGCCCCCCACCGCCCCAATTCCTCCAGCACCGTGTCCAGCCATCGCTGCCAGGGGTACCCAGGGGTGAGCACAGGGGGCAGCTGGGGAGCATTCACGTCCCAAGGGGCTGTGATTCACCAGGAGGGCTTCAAACCTGGAATGTGACTGGAAGAGTCCATAAAACAGCATGGAAAATCCACAGCTCCCCTTCACACTTTTAATGTAGAATCCAGAATGTTTTGGGTTGGAAAGGACCTTAAATCTCATCTCAGTGGGCAGGGACACCTTGCACTACCCCAGGTTGCTCCAAGCCCCGTCCAACCCGGCCTTGGACACTCCCAGGGATGGAAGTTTCAGTCTGTTTTCCGCATCAGCTGTAAAATATTTTGAAGGAATCCTTCAGGCAGATGCTGACACCCAAACAGGTGTTACTGTCCTGGACTGCATGACTTCTGAGCAGAGGAAAACCACCCATGTGCTTCAGGTCAACTCCTCCAGCCACAGTTCCCCACATCTCATGGCTTTTGCCAGAAGAGAGGATCAAATCTGACTCCAGCAGACTATAAAGGTTGAATTAAGGATGCCAGCCTGATTCACCTCTCACTCTGTAACACTTGAAAAACACCACAGGCAAAGGGGAGGCCATTCCCAGGTGGGAAGAGGAGGCAGAGAGCACAGTTCTGGAAGGCCATCTATCTTCTCTGCGTGCAGAAGTGGGGGAAGCTGAACAAAACTAAGCTAAAAACAACAATTCTCAACCAAAAAAACTCCCCAAAAGATATGAGAATCACATCTTCCATATTTCTAATACCTCGTGTCTTGCACAAAGGCTTCAGACTCGACTCATTGGACCAAGTCTGTCTCTCTCCCTGACTGTAACTAAGGCCATTCAGTGTGTCCCCTTCCATGTTTTCCTGCAGCTGGGGTACAGAGCAGCTCCAGGATTTCTGTATTCAGTAGCTAAAGGGCAGAGGGCTGCTAATCACTCTTAGTTTAAAATATCAAATGCTAATTTTGCAGGAATAAGCCTTGGAGTCACCCGAGAGGAAGAGTGACCTTTAGAATAACTAATGGAAACGTTTTAAAACAAGTACTCACCTGCTGAGTCTGTAGCACTAAGCACTAACCTGGGGGCTTGAGTAGGACTGAAGCCCACTTTTGCTGCTAAATTTAAGAGAGGCACAAGAAGAAAAACCAACTGATAACAACAAACTTTACTATTTTTTTACGTAGTGATAGAGAATTTTTATGCAGTGATAGAGAATCTCTTTCACACATTGCTTGGTGTCGGGTTCTGCTTGCAGTGTCTGGAAGAAGCACAACAGCTTTTCTCCAGTCCCATCAATGAAAAGCCCAAGTTCTCCTCTGGAAAGCAGCACAGCTTTTTCTCTCCGTTGTCCAAGCTCTCCTGGAAACAAACCAGACCCTCCTGTGCGTGTGTTTTAGAGAAAGAATCCGAGGCAGGTTTAAAGGGACTGGCAGGAAGAGGATGTGGAGGGCAGGATGAGTGACCCACCACCCACTACAACCCTCTCCCAGGCTGATTTCATCCCTTCCCCTGGGAGAACACCAAGTGGGGTCTGTAAAACTGCTTTTTTATGGCCCATCAGTCCTTATTTTGATTCCCACTCAGGGAGCAAACTGAGCTTCCAAGATCCTGAGTTAAGGAATTAAACCCTGAGACAGAGCAGCAGAAGGGAAGTTTGGTGCTGACTCCAGCAGGACTTTGTTTAGCAAAGCCCTGCTCCTGGGCTACACACAGCCATGGGCATGGTTCAGTTCCAAATGAAGTAATTTCTGTTAAGATCAGCTGAAATAAATATTTAGAAGTCATTGGCTTCTGCTGACCTGTTCATTCATCAAGAAAGGGGTCTGGATAAAAGAAGCTCCAAGTCCCTTCCCAGACAGAGCCCAGACTTGGTGTAGGCACAGCAGAGCAAACGATGGATTGCCAATGAGTTAGCAGCTATTTTATCCTAAAAACTGCATAATGCCAATGCTCCAGTGCAGCTCTCCCCAAGGACAGGGACACAACACAGCTGGGGAAACTTAACAGGAGCCCTGCTCCAGCTGACTGATGATCTGCCTTTGAGTTCACCTGCAGGCTCACCCCTCAGGCTAATTTGGCATATTGAGACTGAGATTAATTATTGCCCAATTGCTCCTTAAAACTTTGATTCAAGGGAGGTCAGAGAGAAAAGCCCTGCTGGACACAGAGGCAGGAGCTGGGCTGCAGATCTGCCCTGATCCACAGCAGTGATCAGATCACTGCATCCACAGTCCTGAGGGTTGAAGGAACAAGAAACTCCAGGAATCAGCCAAGAACGATTCACATTTTTATTAAGAAAATCAGAAGTCTGTTTAACAGTGACAGGGTTTCAGTGAAGTGCATGGAAGGCATACTTCCATTTAAAGGTACAATCAAGACATTCAAAGAAATGAAAAATTACAAGAAATCTGGCAGAACAGGGTTAAAAGAAGCTGGTGCTCCTCACAGAGTACCCTAAAGCCCTGTTAGGTCAATCTCACTGTGTACCTCACCCTCAATCGAGGAGCCTGGCAACAGCACAGGGAGCCAGGGGCAACTTCAGAGAGGGCAATTCTCCACCTCAGTTACACATTCCAACTACAGAACCCA
This sequence comes from Machaerirhynchus nigripectus, assembly GCA_013397975.1. Lineage (NCBI taxonomy): Eukaryota > Metazoa > Chordata > Aves > Passeriformes > Dicruridae > Machaerirhynchus > Machaerirhynchus nigripectus. The sequence continues at coordinate 501,867 of VZRQ01004982.1, forward strand.
TGTCTGTCTCTTGGAAATGGAACATGCTGGTTCTTGTGAGCAGGATGTACCCTGCCCACCCGCCTCTGGCACAGCAGAGCTCTGTTCACCCCCAAGTGAAGCTACTACTGAAATCAGACAGCAAACTGAAACAAATGTAAAGGGAGCCAAGTATGAAATATATTCTCTCTTCACTGCACTGTTCCTCTTAATGTATGTGGCAGAGTCCTGGTGCCTCTGATGTTCTGGGGTTTTTCTTTAATTATTTATAATTCTCAGGAAAAAACCTCTCCAAAGCACCCCCCTGAACTCTGCTCAGTTCCGGTTCCATCAGTGATGTTCGTGCCTCATAACAACAACCACGGATGCCACCAGTGCTGTGACTCACACCAGAGTGACCCTGTCCTTTCCCCAGCCCAGAGGGAGGGCAGACCCTGCACCCTGCCCCGTTCCCCAGCCCCAGCTGCAGCTTCCCCCACACCACTCAGGCTTTCCAGGCCCAGGGCGGGGCTGCCAACACTCTGCAGTTTAAAAGTACCAAACCAGCACTGGGCATGGCAAAAGAAGCCAGAGAAATCAACTTTTCCTGTGTCCTGAGCATGCATCCTGCTGGGAGCAGGGACCAGTCAAGACTCCAGCCCAGCCACTGCCTCCAGGACTGTCCTCAAGGCTGAGGTGAAGGCTTGCAGTGCCTCTGGCTTTGCTTCATTCTGCTTCACTGAAACCTGCAGCTCTGAACCTGCAGCCTCAAGCAGGAGCTCTGTGAGGAACAGGCAGCCTGAGTCATCCTGGGCACTCAGATAAGCTTTCCATGGCTGGGCTCCAGCTTTGCTCATGGCAATGGTCTGGATGTGGACAACACGAAGGGCCGTCTGGATGGTCTCTGGGTGCACAGGCCCACACCAGGGCAGAGAGAGCTGGCAGCTCGTGTCCAGGCTCAGCCAGGTCTTCTCAAACTGTTCTGCAGTCAGGGAAACATCAGGAATCAAGCTCAGGCTGCCTGTATCAGGATGAGCCTTGAGGACTTCTTTATTCCCTTCAGACATCAGAGGATCAGGATGAACCTCGAGGACTTCCTTATTCCCTTCAGAAAGCAGCGACTCTGAAAGGAAAGCACAAACATGTGAGATGCAGCTCCCAGAGCCACAAAGCCCATCTGATGGAGCAGAGGAAGGCTGGAATCCCAGTGCCAGCAGCAGCATCCCCTGGACTCGTGAGTGACCAGCCACACACTGCACAAGGTGATCAGAACACCAATCAGCATTCCCAAAGCACTCTGACCTTCCCCACAAACCCACGGGAGAACATCTTGGCTGCCCAGAGGAGCTGTGGCTGCCCCTGGATCCCTGGAAGTGTCCAAGGCCAGGCTGGACGGGGCTTGGAGCAGCCTGGAACAGTGGAAGGTGTCCCTACCCACGGCAGGGGGTGGAACAAGAGGAATTTCAAGGCCCCTTCCAACCCAACCCATTCTGGGTTCTGTGGTGTACTGGCAAGGGGAGGATGGATCCCAGGGGAAGGTGAGGCAGGTCACCTGTGTCTCTGTTCCCGGAGTCAGCACGAGGAGAGCAGGAGTAAGGGGGTTCCACAGGCTGCTGAGCGGTGGCGAGTGCCCAGCGTTCTCTGCCATAAACTGTGGCCAGAGTGTTGAACTCCCAAGCCCAGGCATTGACAGGCTGCTTGGTCTGGTCCCCCAGGAGCCCCAGGGAGGGGTCAGACTTGGGGCTACACAGGACCCGCTTCACCTCCTCCACGCCAGCCTGCAGAAGGCGATAGTAGAACAATCCCCGGTCCCTCACGGCCATGTCCAGCTCCTCCTCTGGCAACAGAGATGCAATTTAGGGAGAATTCTATCAGCCACATCCCCCCGAGTACTAACACTTAACTATTAAAAACAGACTTTTGGGGATACAGTGCAAGCCTGTTCACATGCAGATAGTGAAAGAACAAGGGGGAATGGTTGTAAACTAACAGAGGTCAGGGTTAGATGGGATATTGGGAAGGAATTCTTCCCTCTGAGGGTGGGGAGGCCCTGGCACAGGGTGCCCAGAGCAGCTGTGGCTGCCCCTGGATCCCTGGAAGTGTCCAAGGCCAGGCTGGATGGGGCTTGGAGCACCTTGGGATAGTGGAAGGTGTCCCTGCCCACGGCAGGGGTGGGACTGGATGAGCTTTAAGGTCCCTTCCCACCCAAACCATTCTTGGTGATTCTGTGACTCCGTAATTCCACAACCACCAGCCAGCCAGGGGCCAGGCAGCAGCCTGAGGCATGAAACCACCTTTCCCTGCCAGCCTGGACGGCCTCCCCGGAACCAGGATGCTGACACAGCCTCCACGCCCTGGGGACACAGGCAAAGCAGGTCCCTAAAAGCCTGTGAGGACACAGGGAACCCACCTATGCAGTAGTAGAGCAGCCTGCCCAGCATGTCCTGGCACTCGGCGGGACGGGCCAGGAACAGGCGCAGCAGCGCCGTCAGCAGCTCCATCTTCACTGCTGGGAACGTCTCGGACTTCACGCTCTCCACAAAGTCCTCCAGGACATAGGGAGCGTTGGGGATCTTCTCCCCATGAGTGCCCAGGAGCCAGATCAGCGCTTGTTTGCCCTGAAGGAACCACAGAAACACCAGCAAACAGCTGCTGTGTGCCAGGCGTTGGCAGGAAATAAGCAGGCTGGGAGAACAAATCTGAAGATTTCGGATTTTTGCCCCCAGTCTCAGGGCAAAGGAAAGCTGAACAGTCCTTGTCCACTCACCCCCCAGCACTGACCCCTCACCTCGCTGTCCTGGATGGTGTCCTCACAGCCAGGCAGTGCCTGGCACACGGCATCTGTGCACTGGGGACACAGCCAGGCCAGGTCCCGGAAAGCACGGACCACAGCTGCAAGGAAAGCAAGCTATCAGCATCCCCCAAGAGTTATAAAAAACACTCAGGGAACGAAAAAAAAACCCCATTTCAAACCCCCCCACTCAAGGGGCTTTGCAAATCTCAGCCAGGAAGGTCAGTGCCCTGCCTGTGACTGTGATTTAAGGCACCCTCCTTCCCAATCCCATGACACTGCATTTGTCAGAGCAAAGCTGCACGAGGTCTAAATTAAAGCACTGAGACTTTAGATTGTTCCTCTGGCTGCTGGAAAGCAACCTCTCTTCTGGCCACTGCCAGTCTTTAAAAAGCCTCTGAGTCACGATGCTTCAGACACACGAGGTTGGAATGACAAATTAAAAGTGACCCCGATTCAAAATGAGGCTCGTGAACTTTAGGTCAAAACTTTAAAGGTTTTGCTGCCCACTCAGAAACACCAACAGCTCCTGAGATTGAATTCAACAGCTGAGTGCAAGTGTGTGGTTTTCAAATCTGAGAGCAAGATCAGTTAAAAGAGAACAGCAGGAACAGCAGTGATGTGAAGGTGGATCTGAGGGCAGAAGAGAAAAAAGGAAGCTTGGGTACAACTGAATCAGACTATTATATGAGGAACAGAGATCACAGAGATTTAAAAGATCTATTAATCATCTTGGCCCTCAAACAGGCAGTAAAATGTCTCTGCTGAGCCCCTCACTCCCTGAGTCAGCAGGTGGCAGCCAGAAAGAACCATGGACACAGCAACAACCATCTTCCCTCTTCCCACAGAGAGCAGTTCCTACAGAAGGAACACACTTTATACCCCTCCACCCACCTGGAAAACTTCCACCTGAAGGTGCCAATTAAACTGAAAGCCAAGTGCCTTTGAAGGCTTTGAGTTTGGGATCATGAGCCCCAGCAAGGGCACCTCCTGAGAGCATAAACCAGGCAGCAGCCTGCAATGGTTACCTGAGGTGATGTGCTCCTGCTGAAGCCCCAGCAGCTCTGTCAGAATTCCCACACACTGCTCTGTGTATGTCCTGGCAATATTGGCTGCAAGAATGCCAAAAAGACATGAAAGTCAAGCTTCTATCAGAGTGAAACAGGAATCATGAGCCCAAGTACTCACCACAAACTCGCTTTAAAGGAACAGTCTCTCTCCTTTCCTTTCTGACTACCACTTCTGAAAGTGTGGCCAAATGAGCTTGTTCTCCACACCCAGGACGTGTTCCTTTTTTTTGAGGCCATGCCTCAGAAGATTTCTGAACTTTCCTTAAATGTAATGCATTAAAAAAAGGCATTTTGTCACCCCCAGCTTTCTCCTTATGAATACTGTAATAACTCACCTACTTTTAAAGCTCACAAAAACAAAACTATCACCTTAACTCTGCCCCCACCACAACTCAAAGAACAAGCAGGTATTAGAGCTCCTCCACCCCCTGCACAGCTTTGCCGAACACCACAAAGCTTGTTAACAAGATGAAGTGACACATTTTCTTTAGAGCATCTCCTCACAGCACGAGATTCAAGGATTTTCTGCACAACCTGAAGCAGCTCAATGCCAGGACTTCTGAAATCATCGGTGGTTCAGAAACACTCTGTGACACAAAACCCTCCTGGGGAGGTTGGTCTCCGTGCTGCTGCAGCACAGAGCAGCAATTTGGTGCTCGCCCAGACACCCTCCAGCAGAGAACAGCCCCCCTGAAAGGTGCAGGGCTGCAGCCGAGCCGAGGCACAGCTCTCACCTATGGCAAAGATCGCTGCCTGCGCCAGCTCCACCGACACATCTGTGCAGTAACCCTTCAGCTCCTCCAGCACCTGCTGCACGTTTTCATCATTCACCAGCTCACACAGCACCTCCATCTTCTGGCATTTGATGTAGTGGGGCTCCGAATAGGAGCAGAAGAACTTTTTGTAGTGGCTGCTGAAGTGGCCGGGCAGGCTCCTGAGGATCTGGCGCACGTGGCAGAGCGCGGTGAAGCAGAGCTCCCTGCTCTCCGAGGTGCAGGCAGACAGCAGCGGGCCCTTCACCCGCACCAGCACATCTGCCTGCACATCTGGGTACTCCCTGGCCAGCACCAGGAACAGCTTGGTGGCTGCCATCACGACGCTGGGGCTGCTGCTCTTGAGGTAGCCATCGAGCAGGTTGAGGATGTCGAAGAGCTCCTCCTCGCTGCGGGGTCTGTAGCGCAGCAGGAAGGTGAGCACCTCGCTCTGCCCCCACTGATCCAGGTCGGGCATCCTGCCAGGAGCACAGGCACAGCGGGCACGAGTCAGGGAGTGCAGGAACCTCTGCCCTGTGCAGAGCAGAGGCCTCAGCCTCTGACCTCCTTACGGCCTCTGTTCCAAACCAAGTGGATGCCACAGTTTTGCTTCAAGGGAATTGCCCGGTTATTAACTCAGTAGCAGTAACTCAGTAACAAAAGTATGCACTTTTGCTGGTGTTTACACCAGGCAGCAACACTGACAAGAACCCTGGGCAGAGCAATACCCCTTTGGTCCCAGATCACGTAGAACTACTTGCAGAAAAATTGCTTTCTTCAAGCAGTGATTAAATAATGTATCTCTCAACCCATCTGGAGAGACATTCTAGAACACAGCTGTCCATAGATATATCATGTGTAATATCACTAAAAAAAATCCCAAAAGTCTAATCACATTAACCTACAATTACAAACCAAACCACCAGCTGAGGCAAAGACTCCCTGGAAGAGCAGGGCATCCCAGATTTCTCTGAAGACCTTAGCCTGAAGTGGTTTAGTTAACTTAGGATGGCCACCTCCACCTTTGGGTGCCTGACAAGAGCTCCTTAGGTCCTCCCAGAAACTGCCTCTCTGCACAGAAAACACAAGAACAAGAGAAGCTTCCAGCACCATCCTGATACCAAAGAAAACAAACCTGTTGAGGAGATGATGGGCAATGGGTTTGTTGATGACAACACCTCCCTCCTTCTTCAAGATCTCTTCCAAGGCCCTCAGACAGTTCACGACCACAATGGGGTCCTGGTCACGAAGCAAACTGTAGAGCTCATTCACCAGAGCACCATCTGCAAAGCACAGAGGTCCTGCCATCAAGTTCTGTTGCACGCTGCAGTTTAATCACTGTATGTGGGTATTTATCACAAAAAAAAAGAATGGCTTGAAGTGGGAGAAGGGATCAACAAAACTTCAAGTTCTACAGGAACACCTGCCCTTGGCACAGCCTTTCCCCGAGGGTCAGAGTGGCTCCGGGCTGATCAGAGACTGGGGATGGAATAAAATCATTGAATCACTGAATCACAGAACGTTAAGGGTTGGAAGGGACCTTAAAGCTCATCCAGTCCCACGCCCTGCCACGGGCAGGGACACCTTCCACTATCCCAGGGTGCTCCAAGCCCTGTCCAACCCAGCCTTGGACACTTCCAGGGATGGGGCAGCCACAGCTTCTCTGGGCACCCTGTGCCAGGGCCTCACCCCCCTCACTGGGAACAATTTCTTCCTAATATTCTAAACCTGCCCTCTTTCAGTTTGAATCCATTCCCCCTTGTGCTGTCACTCCATGCCTGTCTCCAAAGCCCCTCTCAAGCTCTCTTTGCAGGCTCCCTTCAGGCACTGGAAGGCCACAGTAAAACCTCCCCGGAGCCTTCTCTTCTCCAGGCTGAACAATCCCAGTTCTCTCAGGCATTCATTAATCACCCTCCGCTTTCTCCCTGTCTCTGCCCTGCAGCCACGACAGCAGAGGGGCAGCACAGCGAACCCAGGAGAGCCCTACAGCCTGAACGCGCATCGTGAGCACAGCACCTGCGTGTCCCCGGCCCCACGGCCACCACCCCGGCCCCACGGCCAGCACCCACTCACCCACTTCGCAGTCCCCCTGCAGCTTCACCATCTTGGCACAGCCCAGCACGGCCGCCCTGCGCACGTAGGACGCCTTGTCCCGCAGCCCGCTCACGATGGGCTGCTGCAGGTACTCCTGGATCCCGGGCATCCTGCGGGAGGGCGGCCGAGCATCAGCGGGGCGCGGCGGCCAGGGTCACCCCCCGCCCCGCCCCGGGCCCCGCCGCACCTGAGGCCGCACATGGTGCGCAGGGCGAGCCCCCGCACGGCCGGGCTGGGGTGGGCGCAGTCCTTGCGCAGGGAGTTGACGGCGAGCAGCGCCAGCTGCGGCTGCCGCGGGGCATGGGCGCGCACGTAGAACGACACGAGCTTCT
>VZRQ01004982.1:516123-633751 GCA_013397975.1 Machaerirhynchus nigripectus
GGTCCCGGCGTTCCGGGCCGCGCGGCGGGCCCTGCCCCGGCGGGAGGTTGGGCCTGTCGGGATTGGGTTTCCCACCGACTCTGTTTTTACGGTGCCTGGGAAACAGGCCTGGGGACGGGATCGTAATTTTCGCAGGGTCTTCCCACTTCCTGCGCTCTGCCGATCCTCAGTATTGTTTTCTTCAGTACTGGGGTTTTTTTTAGCCTGGAGAAAAGGCGGCTCCGGAGTGACCTTATCACTCTCTGCAACTCCCTGAAAGGAGGGTGTAGCCAGGTGGGGGTCGGGCTCCTCTCCCGGGTAACGAACGACAGGACAAGAGCACACAGTGTTAAGCTTCGCCAGGGGAGGTTTAGGTTGGACAATAGGAGGAATTTCTTCACTGATTAGACATTGGAACGGGCTGCCCAGGGAGGTGGTGGAGTCACCGTCCCTGGAGGTGTTTGAGCAACTGGACGTGGCACTGCATGCTCTGGTCTGGGTGACAGGGTGGTGTTTGGTCACAAGGTTGGACTCGATGATCTCAGAGGTCTTTTCCAGCCTAGTTGACTCGATGATTCCTGTCGTGTCCTGGGATTCCTTTAGCCCTTAGAGAGCTGGATAAAGAGCTGTGTGTTTCTCAGATGCAGTAATCCCACTGCACAGCCTCGCTCGGTGATGCCCTTAGGAGCAGCAGTTCCAGAGGTTCCCTTCCTCAGTGATAGGCACCATATGGTGCTCAGAAAAACACTTGTCACTCTGGTTTTTGTGCACATAGAGGATCTTGTCCATCACAACCTGCTGCCCCTACTGAGTTCTCATCTCCCTTTCCAGGTATGGCCTCACAGCTGCAGGTGTTCTCCCCTCCGTCAGTATCCTCGAGTGCCTTCTGCAGTGCCAAGAAACTGAAAGTGGAGCCGTCTGTCTGGGATGTTTCAGGACAGAGCAGTAGTGACAAGTATTATACCCACAGCAAAAACCTCCCAGCAGCTCAAGGGCAAGCCAGCTCCTCTCATCAGGTAGCCAATTTCAGCATCCCTGCCTACGACCAGAACCTCCTTCTCCCCGCTCCCTCCGTCGAGCACATCGTGGTCACTGCGGCCGACAGCACCGGCAGCAGCGCCACAGCGTCCTTCCAGAGCAGCCAGACCCTCACCCACAGGAGCAACGTTTCTTTGCTGGAACCATACCAAAAATGTGGATTAAAAAGGAAAAGTGAAGAGGTTGACAGCAACGGTAGTGTGCAGATCATTGAGGAACATCCACCTCTCATGCTGCAAAACAGACCTGCGGTGGGTGCTGCGGCCACGACCACCACGGTCACCACGAAAAGCAGCAGCTCCAGTGGGGAGGGGGATTATCAGCTGGTCCAGCATGAGATCCTGTGCTCTATGACCAACAGCTATGAGGTCTTGGAATTCCTGGGACGAGGGACGTTTGGGCAGGTGGCGAAATGTTGGAAACGTAGCACGAAGGAGATTGTAGCCATCAAAATCCTGAAGAACCACCCTTCCTACGCCCGGCAGGGCCAGATCGAGGTGAGCATCCTGTCTCGCCTGAGCAGTGAGAATGCCGACGAGTACAACTTCGTCCGCTCCTACGAGTGCTTTCAACACAAGAATCATACATGCCTTGTCTTTGAGATGCTGGAACAGAACTTATATGATTTCTTAAAGCAAAACAAGTTCAGTCCGTTGCCCCTGAAATACATCCGGCCCATCCTGCAGCAAGTGGCTACTGCCTTGATGAAGCTGAAGAGCTTGGGTCTGATCCACGCTGATTTGAAGCCAGAGAACATCATGTTGGTGGATCCTGCACGCCAGCCCTACAGAGTGAAGGTGATAGACTTTGGGTCAGCCAGCCACGTGTCCAAGGCCGTGTGCTCCACGTACCTGCAGTCACGGTATTACAGGTAAGCACTGCCCCTGCTCACTGACCCAGGGCAGGCTGATCCTGCTGGGGGCTGGGGGTTCCTTCTACGGACACTGAGCTCTTCTGTCTAACCCCAGCTGAGGGGCAGCAGGAAATGATCAGCTCTGCATGTTTCCTGGAGATTTCTTCTGAAAGTTGGATGTAAATAAATAGAATGTCTGCATTGCAAGGATGGCCTAATCTGCAGCCCAGCACCTTCCTTTCCCTCCAGATCAGTGCACTTAAGTTGATTTTACCCTGTCCACTGGCTTGTGACACTGTATGAAGTGGCAAACTGGAGAAGCAGTATAGCAGTGTTAAGTAGTGGATTTTGGCTTGTTTGTCATGATCTGAAACTAGTCCATAAACCTTGGACATTTAGAAGGGAGAGAAGTCAAAGGGATGCCAATTTCTGTTTGCTTTTGTTTCTTCTGATTCTTCATCTTTGTCTGAACCCCCTTCACGAGCACATGACTTCCTCTGTCAACCCTGGCTAAGTTATGCTTTCATGAGACCTGCAGCTCCCTTCGAGCAGTGATGAGATAGATCTCTGCTTCCCTTAGCAATATGTAGAGATGTCTTCTACCCTACTCCAGCCTAAGAATTAAAAATAAACTACAGGCAGAAACACTGAAACTCAGAAACTGTGCATAAAGCAAGCTGTGCTGTTTCTTTCAATTATTCCTCCAGCTTGGCTCTGTTAAGTGTGTATTTGAATTTAAGTAGCAGCAGACTTCAATAAATGGATGCAGGAAGAACTTCAGGCTTCAAAGGGCTGTGAAGAGTCTGTGCTGTGTTGTCAGGGTTGCTTTGGGTGGAATGTGAGCTCACTTGACGCAAAACTCAGAACTAGTATCTAGTCCTTCCAGCTGGGACCAGACAAGGCTGAGGCACTCCACCCCACCCTGTGTCTCTGCCCTGTTTGATGTCTTCCCTGCCTCCTCACTTCAGTTTAAAGCCTGGCTTATTGTAGGTTTGCTCTGTTCATCCCTCATGCTCCCTGTGTTCTTGCTCCCTTTGTTTTTGTGTTGTTTTTAACTCTAACACCCAGTCCCAGCTTTCCATGACATTCCTTTCATGTGATACAGACTTTTCTTAATCCATTGCTCATGATTTTTGCTCAGCTTGTTGGCACCAATCTTTCCAATTCTAAACTATTGATTGTTATGGGCTTTTTTGTAGCACAGTTGTCCCCTGTGCCCCACAGCTCTGTAAAAATGCTCACTCTCTAAAACACATCATCAGTTTTGTTGTTGCATGGAAAGAGGTGACCACTGGTCAAGAATCTGCTCTATCTGACTTGCCACACGTGTCAGCAAAGCAGCTGGGGAGGCCCATGGTGCTCCCCAGTTTCTGGTATCTCAGAAAGCAGATTTAGCTGAGGAAAAGCAGTGAGGGGTGATAAGTATCTTCCAGGGGCTGCAGGGAGGGAAATTTCTGCTCCATCTGTGTGTGGGGCACTGGATTCCCAGCCCCTTCCAGCTCCCTGGGGTGAGTGACTCTGCCAGAAAGGCAAATAACCTGGGATTAGGTGGCGTTGGACTGTCTGCTTGGCTGAAGCGAAGAATGCTGTGATGTGGAAATCTAGTATTTAGTGATATGTAATTAGTCTAATGGTGATGATTACTAAAATCCATAATCTAGGAATTTACGGAGATGGCACAGAAACCAGCTTGTTGTGGGAGAACTGGATTGCTTTACCCATATTCACATTAAATTAGTGTTCAGATGAGTTCCAAGTTGGAAATTTTTTCAATGGTGTATTTGATGAAACAGTGTAGACCAATTCTTCATATGGTTCTCTGTCAGCTATTAAAAATAAACTTCTCTGTGCTCACATTTTGGCTTTCAATCCCTGTTACTGACACTTAGGTAACCTCTGTCTGCTACAGAGACCTCTAAACCAGCCACACTCATGTCCTGTAAGATGGATTTTCTGATTTGTGTACCCTTGAGGAAAAAATCTTCCTTTATTAATTACTGTCTGTGCTGCTGGAGGTCATCCTGTCCAACAGCCCTGTCACTCAGGGCCTGGCTGTCCTGCTGGCAGTGGACACCCTGCTCCCTGTGCAGCTCCAGCAGCACTGTCCCGCTGGGATGCCACGCTGGGTTTGCCAGGACAGGTGTGTTAGGGCTGAGGCAGGACCCCTTTTCCACAGACACTGCTGCTGCCTCTGCTGCATGGCCCCACTCAGGAGGGGCAGTTCTACTGCTCACACTTCAAAGAGTGAGTAGAAGTGCCCATGAAGAATTCTTTGGCTCTGAAGCCCAGCGTGGAGTAGGAGTAGACCAGCTCTCTGCAGTGAACCGTTTCTGTGGCAGTTCTAGGATGGTTTTGCAGGAATACCTCACATGAGAACCAGAGTACCATCCTCAGGTGAGGTTGCTTTTGTTCTTGGGGAGGATGAATGGAAGGAAACAGCTTGCAGAAATAAAAGATCCCTGGAATACTGATCTCACTGTGTACGGAGTGGGGTTTACTTGTGTCTGATGTTGTATGTGAGCACAACCATCCTGGGGGGTTTACTCAGCTCCCTGCCTCCTGGTGCTGCCTGTGGGCCAGTGTGGAGCACAGACTGTGGGACTGGACAATTTGGGCCATGAGAAGGTGGCCCTGAGCGCTGGGGGAGCTGCAGAGTGCAGGAGTATCCATTTCTCACCTCTGCTTTGGGCTCCATGACCTACTTCTGTCCCAGCCATCCTGGCCTGGGGAGCAGCAGCGCCTGCTGCCAAGTCCAGCTCTGCTAATCCAGCTCTGTGGTGGCCCTGCTGTCCCTGCACTGCTGCACTCACACAGGCTTTGTGTTCCCAGCATCCCAAGGCACAGGTGTAAACATGGGGTGCTTGGGAACGCTGGGAGGGAGTCTTGGAGTTTCCTGGGGCTGCTCTTGAGTCCTTTCTCGTCTGAGAGTGCCTGAGTGTATTTATCAGCTTTGGGAGGCTGTGCTTGGCAAGCATCTGTGCAAAGAGTGTTGTTGATTTTATTTCAAAGAGCTTAAGATGGTAAAATCACTTTAATCTCCGACAGAGCAGCTATGGAAGTGACCTCTGCCTGCTGTCCTGGTTCAGCTCACATCTCATAAGGCTGCTAATTGCAGTGGTGTAAAAGGAGATGAGACAAATTCTGATTTCCCAGCCCTGTCCTGCAATCAGAATGAAATCAGGTGGCTCATGAGAAGTTCATTTATTTAGCTGCAGGGAATAAAATACAAGACTTCAACTTGCTATCATGATAGTATTGAGATTTAGGAATACATAAATCTATTCCATGCTGGAGTTAAAGACCAGCAAACTGCCACAAATCTCTATTTCCTTTGGAATTGGTGGGGTTTTTTCTAACACACTTGTGAAGGATTAAGATGCTCTGCATATTCCACAAGCCATCTATATTTTAGTTTGTTTGGCAGTCCGAATGCATGCAGCATTCCTTATATGACAGGCCTGGGGCCTTCCTGAATTGGAAATTCCTGCATCAGGATAATCAAGAGTACAGTTTGTTGATGATGTCTCATAGAGTAATGGCTAGGGGGGCTTTGAAAATCCTGTGTAAATGTATGAATTGTATTTTTTCTGCTTGTGAGGAAAGAGATTCCTCTGATTTGCACCTCTTACCCTGTAGAAAGCTGTATCTATTCTAGCATATTTCCTTAAAATATGAATGTATAGCGGGACAGTGAGCATTCAAATATCAGCTGCTGCTCATATTCGCATAATCATTTTATATTTTCACATGTGAGAAACATTTCCAAAGTCCACAACTGCCAGGAACGGCCAAACAAGAAGGTAGAAATAGATCAGTGTTGAGTAGAGAGTGTCATTATGTCTTATCTTGAATAATCTGTTATTCTGATTACTGAAGGTGTATCATGGCTCTGGTTTTGGGGGCTCAGACATAACAGAATCTGGATAATAGAGAATAAATGCGACCTCACTGCAACAGGCAGCTGGTTCAGCTATTAATCTTTTTTATAGGATCCCAGACTGGTTTGGGTTGGAAGGGAGCTTAAAGGTCATCTCATCCCACCCCTGCCATGGACAGGGACACCTTCCACTGTCCCAGGTTGCTCCAAGCTCAATCCAACCTGTCCTTTTCTGATCTTGTCCTTTCTCAGGTGCCCTGTGCCTGAGCAGCTGGGCTGAGTGCCTTTGTTTTGGAGACACCTGTGTAGACACCTAAAACAAAAGGTGTATCTGTGTCACCACGGCACAAAGGGTGATTAACTGGGGAGTCACTTCTTGCCATGAACAAACACTTGGGAGGTTGAGCAGTCGAGGAGGGCGAGTGTCAAATTTACTGACACCTGTACATTATGCAAGCCCTGGTTTTTAGAATTCTGTAGAAGGATCAGAGCTGGTTTCAGAGCCTTTTTTTAACAGCTGAAATATCCATAGTGTAACACCAGAAATGCCACACGAGCCGTGGGGCATGACCAGGAAATGGATAGCCTGGAGTTTAGGGCTTTTCTGCCTTCCTGTGCTCCTGTGTTAGTTATGCATGATGAAGGTCAAGGCTTTTGTATTTCCTGTACTTTCCAGAGTAAATTCCCACACCAGCCCACTTGGGGTTTGCAGCACCCCGGGGTTTTGTGCTCTATGCAAATAGAGTAGGACCAGAATTTCTCCTGCCGGAACAGCCTCAGTTTGTTTCAGAACTCTGTGTAGGTGAAGAGCTGTACTAAAACATCCTTCTGTGTTATGAGTCAGCTCCAGACAGAAATCTCCCTGAAATTCCAACCTGTTAGAGAAGCAAACCCTGCTTGGAGTGTGAGTTTTTTTTATCACCTCCCTGTGAAGGCTGGGCCAGACAGGTACATTTTGCATTAGGTGTGGTTGAGTGCACAGAAACCTGAAACACAACCTCCAGCTGGGCTCTCTGCGTCCATTTTAAACTCGAAACTCTCTGAGAAAACCCTGCTTGAAAACCTGCTGATAGAAACCCAGCAGCTCTCTGAGAAGCTCCTTTTCCTGGCTCTGCAGGTGCTCTTCTTTCCCACATGAAGCAGGCAGCCTCCTGCAGCTGCTTACCTGGGGTTTCAAGACCTCCCAGAAAAGTCTCTGTTTGCCAGAGCTTTTCTTCCCAACTTTATTAGGATAGGCTGGACTACATGATCTTGTAGGTCTCTCCCAGCACTGATAATTCTGTGGTGCTGTGTGCTGTCTCAGGGACACCTCACATGCTGTCAAGTGTAATTAAACTGATTACTCAAGGAGTAACTTAATGCAGCTGTGATATAAAGGCCTCCTAGGAGCTGGGGGGCATCATGGCAATTAAAGAATCCACCTAAGTGATAAAAAGGTTGGTACCCATTAGGCCACCCAAGGAAACAACTTCTGCTTTAAAGTGAATAATTCATATTCACACAGATTTACTTGAGCTTTGTCCAGAGTGGCTTATAGGAAAGAAATGCAGCTCTCAGAGTAAAAGATTTGACTTTGGCTTTTTCTTTCTTTTTCCCTTACCAGAGCTCCTGAGATCATCCTGGGTTTGCCGTTCTGTGAAGCCATTGACATGTGGTCACTGGGCTGTGTCATAGCTGAGCTGTTTCTGGGCTGGCCTCTGTACCCAGGAGCATCTGAGTACGATCAGGTGAGAGCACGTGGGGGGTGTGGGATCTTCTCCTGAAACCCCCATTTTCTGTGTCCGAGCCCTGCTGCACCCCCCGTGTCCTGCATCAGCTTTCATCAGTGCACATTGCTGTTGTCTGAGCTCATTTTCTCTCTGTGATATTCCCATTGTCTCTGGGCAGGGAGCACGGAGTTCTGTGTGTTTTCACTTGAGCTGAGTGTATCCTGTCCAAAAAAGGGGCCAATTTGCAGTTAACCCCTGGTTTCCAAACCCAAAAGCTGTTGAAACACCCCCCTGCCAGGGCAGAAGCGAGGGGTGTGTGTGTCCTGGTGTGAAACACCCTCTGTAATTTCACCATGAGGGCAGTTTTTCCATGTGGGGACACAGCAAGCCTATCATTCCTGCCCTGTTAATACCTACAGCAACCCTCAGTTTTTATGCAAAGTGTGAGCCACAAGCTGTCTGTGGAATCTAAGGGCAAGACTCTGAGAGGCATCTTGAACTAATTAGTCCTTTCTGTGGATACTTGGCATTATTACCTGGCCTAGTCAGTGCCTATAAAAGGACAAAAAGTCTGTGAGAGGGGGTTTTTCTCAGAGTAGCTTTTCCACTGGGGTTTTTGTGGTGGGATCTTGTTACAGTGCTTGGTATGGTTTTCCTTATGTGATAAAATACATGAAAACTTACTAAGTTGGAAAACCTACTTGTCATGTGTCTTCCCAGCACTGTAAATTTCCAAAGGAAACACGGTGGTACCTTAATGAGCAGAATGAGTTAGAAAGTAGCTGAGGTAGGGCCTGGTGGTTTCCTTGTGCACTGAGTTTTGTGTAATTCTGAGAAGCTTATCTGCTCATGTAGGTGGCTGGGGAGGAGCTGCTTTTTCCATTGCTTAATGACAAGATTTTGCAGCCCTCTATGAGGCAGCATGAGATGTGACCTCATGGGGCTGATTTTGATGCCTGAATTTCCCTTGAAGACTGGGGATGACTTGGCTTTCATGTTCTCTGAGATCCTGCAGCAGCAGGTGAAAGTTGAGGTGGAACTTGTGAGAGGACCTCTCAGGAATGAGTTCCTGGGCTGGGATGGGATTTACACCTATTTTTTTTAAGCACCCTTTGGCTGTAAAGCAAAAGTTATGTCCTGTAAAAATAGAACTGTTGCCTGAACTGTTGTGTAGATACAAGAAATATTCACCTGCAGACACTTAGGTCTACGTTGTCTTAATTGAAAACTGAGCCCCTAAATTCATGTAATCACAAGCTGTGACAGTGCCCTGTTTTGGCACAGTGGCACAGCAGGAGTTTGGCAAATAAGAAATGAGACATGCTGCAGGACCTGTAAGTGATGGTTTGATCAAGGCATAGTTACCTCAACGCTGTGGAGTTTTTCATAAATTTACTATTTTCTTTTCTTTTGAGCACACCTTTTTATTTGTTCTCTCTTTACCAGTGTCTTATCAATACCATCACAAGGATTCAGGTGCATCTTCCAGATTTCTGAGCCATATTTGTTACATGTAAAAATAAGTATATTAAATGTGTTTGAGGATATTTTGTCTTGGTTTCTTGGTCAGTGAGAGCTTTGCCATGGCACTATTCTGCAATTGTGTGCCTAGAATATTGTGTAGGCAGGCACAGCAATGTTGCTTGGATAATTATGCCTTTAATTATATATATATACACGTGATAAATTCAGTGGTATTTTCCCCCTCAAAATGTGTAATTCCTACACTTCTCATTGCCTTAAAAACCTGCAGTCTGCTTACATACACTTCAGCAAAAAAGTATTTCCTTAAAATAAGAAAGATCTATTTAAAACACAAAATTTTTTCGTGATTGCAGAAGTGGCTTTATAAATACTGGAGGTGGTCCCTTTCATTTTGCAGTTTTGCACATCTGGGCATTCTTTCATTACAGGTGATTTCCTATTCGCTAGGAACAAACCTGGCTGTTAATTACCTCATTAGCTGTGAATTCTTTATATTGGGAGTCCTCACTCTTGTCATTTTCTTTCCTAGATTCGTTATATTTCACAAACTCAAGGCCTTCCAGCGGAGTATCTTCTCAGTGCAGGAACGAAAACAAGCAGGTTTTTTAACAGAGATCCAAATTTGGGATACCCACTGTGGAGGCTCAAGGTTTGTCTGTCTCTTCCATCCCCAGTTCCGTTTTGTTCCTTGAGGGCTTGGTAGAAATCCCCACCCAGTTTTGGTGTGCTGTGAAAACCTTGTGAGCGAGGACTGGCTCTGAAACGTGGCTGGTTTGGGGTCTGTGGCTGCAGGAGCCGTGCAGAGCTCCTGGTGCTGCTCTGACAATAGCAGCTGTGCATGATAGCACCAGCAAAGAGTGGGTGTTCAGTCACTGAGATAATGGGTGCTTATTATGGGCTGCTCATTCTCAGGGAAGTGTGTCATCTTGTTGTCATCTCCTGACAATACAACCAGTAAAATACGGAGTGCTCCGTGATGGTTTCGTTAGTTTAACAGGAATCTGGGTATGGGTTGGCAGAGGACAGGAAAGAATGGGATTTAGGCCTGATTTGCCTTGATTGCTGAGCAGCAAAAAGAGGGGAATTTTGCCTTTCTTCTTTGTGGAAGAGGGATTTAGAATATTTATAGCCTCTTCTCCTCCTAAATCAGAAACCTTCAGTTCTTTTGGCTAATGCACTACTTAAGGAAGCCTTGAAATGAAGTCATCCTGTTGTTAATTCAGCTTTGCAGTGAATGATCTTTCCAGCTGAGGACGTGGGATCCCAGGGCTGTTTGGGTTTGACCTGCTGGTGTGTCTGAAAGCAGCAAATGATCATCTGCCTCAGCAGTTTCTGCTGCTTTTTCCTTATCAATATGCAATATCTCAGTTTATATTAATGTTTTCTTTTATAGACTCCAGAAGAACATGAGTTGGAAACAGGAATAAAATCAAAAGAAGCTCGGAAATATATATTCAACTGTTTGGATGATATGGCGCAGGTGTGTGGGGATCCTGGGACACAGATAACCCACTAATTTTTCACACTTAATTTAGTAATTTTATTTGTTTGGGGACCTCTAAAAATGAGGCTCCTGTGCTGGAGCAGTCAGTCCTTTTCCACTGGCAGTTCAGAGCACTGATGTAGGTTTACCATGGTGCCAAGTTGCATCAGAAATCAGTGGATTACACACAGTCAAAATGTTAATTCTGAACCAGTTTGAAATATTCTGTGTTTTCTTATGCCTCAGTGTGTTGGACAGGAGTGTGCCCAGCCTGTTCTCAGTATAGTGGAGCAGTAGAAGAGCTGAGCCACTTCAAATGTATTTGCAGGATTAAACCTCTTATTAGACTTCAGAAATATTGACAAGAACTACAGATCATTCCTATTTTCATTCTCTCTTTGGAGGTAAAATGAAGGAATATCTGAGTGGTTTTAATACCATGAGGCCTTAAATCTTAAATATCAATTTTCTATCACTTTTGTAGCTGTTACCATCAGGTTACATCTGTGCAGAGAAGGTGGAATCATTCTGGCTTGCCATCCCCTTATAGATTCCCCCAAAACGTGAGGGCATTTTGCCAGGGAGTGGAGAATGAAGCCTGATCCCTTTGAATAGACCAACTCCCTGTTGAGAAGAGAATTCCACGTGCAAGTTTGACTTTCTCTCATAGAACGAGCAGGGGAAAGGTCACGTGTTAGCCCTGTAATACCTGAAATGAGTCTGGCTGAGAGACAGAAATGCTTAATAAATATTTCTGTGTGATGTGAAATCACTGAATTGTTAGGCAGCAATTAATTGGATGTTTGTGTGAACTGCTCCCATCTGGTTTTCCAGGTGAATATGTCTACAGACTTAGAAGGGACCGACATGTTGGCAGAGAAGGCTGACCGAAGGGAATACATTGATTTGTTGAAGAAAATGTTGACAATTGATGCAGATAAGAGAATTACTCCACTGAAGACTTTGAACCATTCGTTTGTTACAATGGCACATCTGCTGGACTTCCCCCACAGTAACCAGTAAGCTCCCTTGGATGGGTTGTTTTGTTTCAGGATTTACTGGAAGCACAGAGCAGCACTTCCCAGCTTTCTGTCAGTGCTGTTTGCTGCAGTTCCTGGCTGATCTGAAAATAGCAATGGCATGTGTAAGGAATGGAATGTTCATAAGCTTCCTTTTCATGTTTTAGGACATTCTTTGTTGGTTTGAAAGAACCTAAACCTAAAGCACGTGCATGAAGTTGGGAATCTGTCACATCTCTGTCCTGTTTTTACAAATCTGATGTTTTCCTTCTGTCGTTCTGTTCCAGTGTGAAATCTTGCTTTCAGAACATGGAGATCTGCAAGAGAAGAGTGAACATGTATGATACAGTGAATCAGATCAAGAGCCCTTTCACCACTCACGTTGCTCCTAACACAAGCACAAACCTGACAATGAGCTTTAACAACCAGCTCAACACAGTACACAACCAGGTATAGCATCTTTCACCTATTTCATCCTGATCAAAGACATGGAGTAGGCTAATTGGGTTCCTTCAGGCCAAAATTTAAAGTGCTCTCCAAAATCTGTAGTCTTGTCTCAAAGTCTAATTTTCCAAAACTCAGGCCAAGGAGCCTCTTTACTTCATGTGTTGAAAATTTGTCTGTTAGTTGAGCAACATAAGTAAAGTTGGTGCAATTCATGTATTTTGTTCTGTGTTGTCTTAAGCCTTTTACCTCCAACATTTTCCAGGTGTTTTCCTCTTAGTTTAATATTGATGGTTCCTGCTGTTTGTTTTATAACAAAGAGAGATAAGAGTACAAGAGAGAACTGATTTTTTGTTTGTTTTATTTTCCTAGGCCAGTGTGTTGGCTTCCAATTCCACAGCTGCTGCTACCCTTTCCTTGGCCAACTCGGACGTCTCCCTGCTCAACTACCAGTCTGCCCTGTACCCATCCTCTGCAGCCCCAGTGGCAGGAGTGGCTCAGCAGAGTGTTTCCTTGCAGCCTGGAACCACCCAGATCTGCACCCAGACAGATCCCTTCCAGCAAACCTTCATTGTTTGTCCCCCTGCTTTCCAAAGTAAGCGGAGAGCCCTTTGTGTGATCCTGTGGTTTCAGGCAGCTAAGGCAGGAGAAGTGGTTGGCACTAAACTGAGAAAACCCTGACTTGGGAAGAGCTCTCTGTGGGTGTCACACGGGGCTCTTGCCTCAGATGTAAATGCAGAACCAGGTCAGACATGTGCAGGCAGCCTGATTCTCTTCCAGGTCGTGCTGGAACAGGTGACAGGATCTTGCCTGCCTGGGTTGCAGGCTCCAGCTGGTTGCTCAACCAGTTTTTCCCCCCAAACTGAACACAGCAGCATTCCACAGAAAGCAGGGAACAGAGGAGCCAGACTGGCTTGAAAATCAGTGTCTTGCTGTGTTTGTTATCTCAAGAACAAATACCTGGCGTTTGAGCCTCAGTTCACGACCCTGGTGCAGGTTTTTGCTACCAGCAGATTGTCACAGGTTGTGGGTCAGTGAGCTCAGCACAGGCAGAGCTCTGCTCATCCTCAGGGTTCTGTAGTTATGCTGATACCTGGATTGTCTTAGTCTGGAGGATTGTTTGTGACAGGGGAACTGATAGTGTAAAGCTTGCACTCTGAACTTGTCTCAGGCAGCTTGGATTAGGTGTCTGTGTTACTGTTTCTGCAAACCAGACTCCACAGAGCCGAGCTGCTGAGGGCTGGCTGTGCATCGTGACCCTTCAGCATCCCAGCATGCAGAAGTATTCACTTCAGCTGGTGTTTTACTGGGATTTTGTCAAAGCTTTTCTATCCCTTAATCTGACCCTATCCTCTGCCCTTACCTGGTAGGAATTAGATTTTTGGAAACAGAAGAAGGGAAGAATAGTAAACCAGCTTAGTGATGTGTCTTGTCCTCCACAGCTGGACTTCAGGCAACTACAAAGCATTCTGGGTTCCCAGTCAGGATGGAAAATGCTGTCCCAATTGTGCCACAAGCACCTGCAGCACAGCCACTGCAGATCCAGTCTGGAGTTCTCACACAGGTAAAAAAAACCACCCCAACTCCCCCATAGGCTCAACTGCAATTCCACCATCCAGGAGAACCTGCCTGAGTGCAGAGGGTTCTCAGGACACTCTGAAAGGTTAAATGCAGGTCACTTCTAAGGCAGTATTTTCTTGTTTTGTTTTGTTTTTCTGGAATATTTAAAGTCTGAGCTATTTTATGTCATGTGCCTCCCTGGTTTTAGGAGTTTGATTTAATAATGGGAATAAATATGTGGTTTTCAGCTGCTAAAAACAGGCTGTATTTTTTCAGGCATGGACACTGCCTTACAGGCAGTGCTGGTCATTTTTGCCTACACTTTAAAAACGTGGCAGGAGAAATCATTGCTGTGAGAAGTGAGATCCCAGTAAACAGAGGTGACAACACAGATTACTCATGCTAAAATTTCATCTTTAAATCAACACAATTATTTCTGAATCCTTCTCAGCTAGTTACATTCTTAGTGTGAATTAATGTGTAGCAATGACATATCTATTTCTGCAGTTTGGAGTTTAAGCAACATGCAATACCAAAATTCACAAATCATTCTAAAAATGCTGTTTTAAATATTAGTAATGTGTCATAAATCAAAACAATTTTAATTTCCAAAAAGTAATCCTTTAATATACAATAAGTGCCCAGTGATTTCACAAGTTTTATTCACTGAAAATTTGTAGTTGCCTTTATAATTAAGTTCATTTTTAATTTATTTGCATAGTTTTAGCTTCTGCTGGCATTAACACATACTCTGTTAGTTTTACTTTCCAGGCAGTATATTGCACTTACTGACCTTCTTGCAGAGGAGTAATTTTTAGTTTGTTCAGTCCAAATATTTTGGTGGCATTCTGTGATTGCTGGTTTCTGTAGCATTAATGATACAGGTCACAGCATCCAAAGAGCAGAATCCACTTGAAGGCCCACCTGAATCCAAGAGTGCAAATTGTACACTAAGAATCTAACTTTAATTAGATGTTTGATGGACTAATAGATGCCTGGGTGGTTTCATCACAGATAACTTTGCTCTTTCATGACACAAAAGACCTGCTGTGCCTTCCATGAAGTCCCATAGTTCACCTTTGCTCAAGAGGTCCGTGTGTGGATTTGAAGGTCTGACAGCAAGTGCAGGGAGCTGCCCAGGGTGCAGTCTGTGCCATGGCTAGTGCAGCGTGGCTGTCACTTGCCCTCTGGGACCCGGTAGCTGAACTCACTTTGACTTCTGAGCTGTGTCATCAGAGAGACCCCGTCCCCAAATTTTTCCCCAGCTCATTTTGACTTCTGAACTGTGTCATCAGAGAGACCCCGTCCCCAAATTTTTCCCCAGCTCATTTTGACGTTTGAACTGTGTCACGGGACACGTGGTTCCCAGATTCCCAGCTCCTCGGGCTCTCCTCAGGGCCGTGTAAGTGCCTGTGGAGCAGCTGCAGGGTCTGGGTGTCGGTGCTGGTGTCGGTGCGTGCCTTCCCTCGCCTGGCCCTGCTGCCCGGCGCACTGACCCGCACTGACCTGCCTCAGCTCGTGTGTTTCACTCACTGCCTGATCTACATTTCAGGGAAGCTGTACACCACTAATGGTAGCAACTCTTCATCCTCAAGTAGCCACCATCACGCCGCAGTATGCGGTGCCCTTTACCCTGAACTGCGCAGCCGGCCGGCCGGCGCTGGTCGAACAGACGGCTGCAGTACTGGTAATTGCCTCCCTTGATTGTGTTCACTAACTGAGTTTTTGTTTTAACTTAGACTTGCAGAGGGCATGGAAGCATGTGCCATCTTGTGGCTGTGTTCTTGCTACATCTTAATGTCTTGTTGTTTTCCTCCCCAACATTGCTGAAGCACTGTCTGACTCTGACGTTTAGTGTGGCTCTGTAAAGAATCCAGATCCATTGACTATTCCCTTTGCTAGCCTAGTATTGAAAGCTCTTCTAAACTAGACCCTAGAAGAGCTGTAATCGTTCTTGTTCTTCGCTTACTCTCCTATCTTTGCCTTTTGATTGTGGAATACAAAGGAATCAGTCTTGAGCTTGACTCTGCTACAGGTACCTGGATGGCCAGAATTTGACCTACTTGGCAAGTTAGCTCCATATTTTGTTTCCAACACGTGTAAAGCTGCTTTGTGTGGAGAAATGTTTCAGATCATTAAGCACAGGCTAAAATCTCTAATGACAGCAAATCCTTTAATGTATTGCTTTAGCAGTTGATTTCTCTTAACCTCTGTTGAACATTGACAATAATTTTCTGGCCTTTTGTTATTTATAGCCAATCGCACGTAGCTTGCTTCATCCAGATAAAGATTCTGTTCTTCACAGATACTTTCAGTTGATATGTTTTTCTTGGTTGAAATTAAAGGTGAGCTCTAGTATCCAAAATGGCAATAGGTAGCTTTTAGGTCATTTGGAATGATTTTTTAAAAGGATGGGGGAAGGGAATGAACACACCTTTAAGAAGTGTATGTTTGCAAAATTGTCCTCTTCTGTATTCTGGCACCTGCATCAGAACAACTTTGCAAGTGCCACAAAGAAGTCATTGTAAAACTCCAGAATCAGATCAGTGAAGCTTATGAAAACATTGCAGTGCACTGAAGTGCTGGTATCCTCACATGTCCTTCAAAGCACATTCCATTGTGTGAACCATGTTGTTTCTTGTGGCTTTAAAGTGGTAGTTTGAATGTCATTTTCTTCCGAGAGGGAGGCCTCTGCTGAAGTGGAATTTGCTCAAGTCATACCTGTCCTGAAATTTAAACCCACTCATTTGAGTTCTTGTGAACCAAGTGAGCTGCTCCCTGGTTCTGAGGGTGGGAAGGCAGGAGAGTGGGGTTCTCCTGGTCACAGCTCTGAGCTAAACAGACCAAGGGGTGCTTTTTTCCTCCTGTTGAATTTTGATTGCCGAAAGGCCGCAATCTGGGCTCCAAAAACAGCAAGGGGTGACTGTAGCAGAGCTTGGGACACAAGTGAGTTGTTAGTGATGTTTTCCAAAGTTTATTTGGGCTTTGATTCAACAGGCAAATTCGGTTCTGCTGTGTGTGTGCAGTGGACTTGAAGTTCAACTGCCCTGTACAGCAGTGGGATCAGAGCCGGCTGTCTCCAGACTCTGAGCCTGCATTCTGAGTTTCTCTGGAGGACTTGACTAGTTCTGTTTGGATTCTGGGAGCCTTTGGCGTGAATTTGCTCACCTTTAGTGCTTCCGACACTTCTCCCTTGCTGCTTCCCCTGAGTTTGCATTAGCCATTTGCTAAGCTTTGCATATTTTTGTCCTTCCTCTGTCAAAACAGTTCGTCGCTTGGAAGGCCCGATTTCTGCCTCTCATTGGGAATTTATATCTTGCTGTATTAAACTCTCTGCTTTGTCTTGTGCAGGTGTTGGCTTTTGGAAAGACGCATGGTGTGACTTTTAACATATTTCTCTTTTTATTTTTAATTTTTTCAATGTTATTGTTGTTATTATTATTATTACTATTCCGCTTATGTTGGCAGAGGTTTTAGCAGCTCTCTGCTTTGAAGGCTTCTTGTTCGGAACTGGTATTTGTACTAAGTGGATCTGTTACTTGCAGAAATACTGAATTTAAAACAGCAGGTTTTGCAGTTTAAGCTGCAAGAGAGAAAGCCATATGTTATCAAAATCATGGAAATATTACGCTGTCAAATTTATTTGGACAGGAACATTGATAATATTAATAAATTGAACCTGCCTTCATGTAACTAAATTATCTCTCAGTGTGGCTTTTCTTAAATGCTTCAGTTGAGGTGGGTGAATTCCCACAACAATAACACCATCTCAGCTCTCTCAATGTGAGCCCTGCAAGGCAGAAAAGCAGAAAGGACCAAATTGGTTTGATATTTTGGGACCTTTCAGCAGAACAGTGTGAGTTTATGTTCAGAAAGAGTCCCGAACACTGCTGCTGCACCTGGCAGTGCAATACCTGGCTGCGTGTGCAGCATGATGCAAACACTGTTTTCTCCAGATGACAAAAGTGATAAAAGAGATCAGCAAAATCTTGGGGAAGCTCATTCCTCTGGTTTTCTTGTTCTCTGGAAAGCGTGCAAGGGGGAGCTGTATCTCTGCAAGCTAACAATCCACCCCAGTGCATTTATTGCTTGGACAAACCTCTGCCTGCCCCTGCAGGAACTGAAGCCTAGTGAGCCTCGTGTCTGTGTTTGTTGTTTTGCAGCAGGCCTGGCCGGGGGGAACCCAGCAGATCCTGCTCCCTTCCACCTGGCAGCAGCTCCCAGGGGTTGCTTTGCACAACTCTGTTCAGCCAGCGGCTGTGATCCCAGAGACCATCGGCAGCAGCCAGCAGCTGGCTGACTGGAGGTAGGGATTGCAGGGGCTCCAGCTCCTTGCCCAGTGAGAATTCATCCATCACAGTGCCCAGAATGTCTCCCTTCCCCTCAGGGGCTCGGTGCAGCTCATGGTTGCTGCAGTGTAGTCATGGGGTTTGGGTCTCTTGTGTTTTCTCTGCTCCAGGAATGCACATTCCCATGGAAATCAGTACAGCACTCTCATGCAACAGCCATCTCTGCTGACCAACCACGTGACATTGGCCACAGCACAGCCTCTGAATGTTGGGGTTGCTCATGTTGTGAGGCAGCAGCAGAGCAGCAATGTGCCAGCAAAGAAGAATAAGCAGCCAGCACCGAGCACAGCCAAGTAAGGATTCCATTGCTTCCTTTCCCAGTCCTAGAAAAGCCATGAGTTTGTTTGTGGAGGTTGCCTTTATGGTGTGCAAAATGTGTCTTCTGATCACAGAGGCATTGAGGGTGCAACTTTATTGTGCTGCAATTGCATTTAAAGATGTCTTGGAAAAATTTGCCTTTGTGCTGTAGTCACTGATTTAAATTATATTAATTTCAGTGAGTGCAAGGACATGGTTGACCAAGTGCTTTGCTGTCTTTACTGAGGGGTTTTACACTCACGGGGTGTTGGTGCCACAGCAGTGCAAGTGGCAGAATTGCTGAACGAGGGGTGGCAGGTTTGTGGCAGAGTTCAGGTGGATCAGCCCCGTTCAGACATCCCTGAGCACCTTGGGCTGTGTCTGTGGCACTTTGCTGTTTGAGTGTCTGCACTGAGCTTCTGTTTGTGTATTTCAAGACGCTGCTGCTTGTATGTTCCTAATCCTGTTTGTCCCAGCCTCTGACCCGGAGCTGAATCCTGCTGTGCTTTCCTGCAGGCCCAGCTCATCTCTAGAGCCCGTGCCCACCCAAGTGTACTCTCTGATTGGGAGCAGCCCCCTGCGCTCCACCTCCTCCTCCTCCAACGTGCTGGTCCCCGTGCAGGAGCAGCACCAGCCCATCGTGATCCCTGACACTCCAAGCCCCCCTGTCAGTGTCATCACCATCCGCAGCGACACTGATGAGGAAGAGGACAGCAAATACAAACCTGCCAGGTGGGATGTTCGTGTAGCCTGTACTGGGCTGTGCTGGGCTCAGCTCACGCGTCAGGCAGAGTGGGGAACACGGTGTGTGAGCCCTGGGCAGGCTCAGAAGAGCTGCATAAGACAGAACATTCTCCATCACATCTCTCTGTTGTTGTGCCTGTAGTTAATCCGAATTTTATCTGATGAGGAGGGAGGGTGTGAGATCCCAGAGGGAGATCTGTGGGCAAAGCTGGAATGTTTCCCATTTGCATTTTGTCTTTTTTTCCCTGCAGTTTGGGTATGAAGCAGAGATCCAACGTCATCAGCTACGTCACTGTTAACGACTCCCCTGACTCTGACTCATCCCTGAGCAGCCCCTATGCCCCAGACCCCCTGTCCTCACTCAGGAGCACTGGGGGGGCCCTGGAGCTGCCCAGCAGAGCCGCTGCCGACAGCTCCAGCTCCCGGACCATCATCGTCCCGCCCCTGAAAACGCAGCTCAATGACTGCATTGTAGCCACCCAGGCTTCAGGTGGGTATCTCAGGGTGCTCAGGGGCTTTGCCAAGGCTCAGGGGCTCTCCTGTCCCTGACACATTCATCCTCACAGTTTTGGACTTTCCACATCGGGTCTTTCTCAGCTTTAGGTTTCACAGCTGCTGTTCTGAAAGCCTTGGTCTGTTTTCATAGTCCTGGGTAGATTTACCTGTCATTTACTTCTGGCTGCACTTAGAAAGATCTGTGAACATTCCTGATGGTTTCTTAGTCACATTCGAAATCGTAATTAAAGAAAAGGCTCTGTGACTGAAGCAGTCAGTTGGGTGCCCAGAGCTGGTTACCACCAGCGTGGGAAGGGGAGGAGTGGACTAAGCTTGTGACATCTTCCAGGCATCCTGAGCAGCACCAGTAAGACCAAGCCAGTGGCCTCAGTGAGCGGGCAGTCGTCAGGATGCTGCATCACACCCACGGGGTACCGCTCCCACCGCGTGGTCACCAACGGCGTGCAGCCCCTCAACCTCAGCCAGGTGAGTCTGCCTGCCTCTGCTGGCCTTGGGCCTGCCTTGGAGCTGCTTTACAAACATGTAAGGCCGGGAGAAGGGCTGGGTTGCAAGAGGATCAACAGCTGCAAGCTCTAATTCTTCGGAGCTGGTTCTGTCCTGGGGTGGTGCAGGGTAGGACAGACTCTGGGGGGAGTACGGGGGAAGTTTCTCAAGGCAAAGGATTTGTTCTGTACCAGAGGGCAGGAGAAGGAAGTGTGGGTATGTCCATAGTCTCTCTTTGTGCTCCTTGTTACACCTGTCTTACAGCAGGTCCTTCTTGCCGCTCAGGTGGGAGGGTGACACCAAGATCCAGCTGTTGGATTAGAGTTGCTTCGAAGGCACAGTATGAGGAAATTCTTCAGTTTTTTACCTTTCTTTAGGTCTCACAGAAGTCCAGCCAGGAGATTAAGACTGGGCTTTCTCTCTCAAACTAATAATTAGCGTCCGACATCTTTGACTGTTTCAAATCAAAGATTGGTTTCACTTCATTTTGTGTCAGGACTCTGGATCTCTGGGTCCCACTGCAGCAGCCTCTCAGAGGAGAGGGAGTGTTACCCCTGCAGTTCCCTTCTGGCATGGGCACCAGACAGGTTTTGTGGTGCTAAAACGGGGCAGCCCTGCTGCCACCCTCCCAAGGTGCAGAGGAGTAGATGTGTGAGGAGTTTGGGGCTGGGTCAGAGCTGGGACCTGCCTGCAACTGTCCAGCTGTGGTACCCCAGGAGTGGCAGTTTGGCCCCATTGTAGAGAGCAAGTGTGACCTTTGTCCGCGTGGAACTGCAGTCACCCTTCTCAGATGGCAGGAGGGTGTCACGAGGGAGGGTCTGCAGCTGTGTCAGGTGGGATGGAGGTGTCCATCAGGGGGCTCTGGCTGCCCCTTGCTCACCTGAGCCTCACCACTGACCTCATTCACTCCTTCCCCTGCAGAACCAGCAAACCACAGTGCTGGCCTCCCAGGAGAGAAGTGGAAACGCTGTCCCGCGCCGGCAGCAAGCTTACGTGGCCCCCCTCACGTCAACGATTTCTCAGGCTCCCTACACGTTCCAGCACAGCAGCCCAGTGCATCCCCACCTGGCAGCAGCCACGGCCAGTGCCCACCTGTCCAGCCAGCCCCACATGTACACTTATGCCCCCACCACTGCGGCCACGCTGGGCTCCACCACCTCCATCGCCCACCTGTTCTCCCCTCAGGGCTCGTCGCGCCACACCACCTACGCTGCCCACCCCAGCACCCTGGTGCACCAGGTCCCTGTCAGCGTGGGGCCCAGCCTGCTGACGTCTGCCAACGTCCCCCCCGCCCAGTACCAACACCAGTTCGCTCCCCAGTCCTATATTGGTGCTTCCAGAGGATCTGCTATTTACACTGGATACCCGCTGAGCCCCACCAAGATCAACCAGTACTCCTACTTGTAGTTCCCGGTGAAGCACTGTCCTGCGATGGGCCTGAGAGGTTGGAGAAGGATTTCAGGTGAACCTTTGCCTGGGAATGACTGCCTGGTTCATGTTTCTCCCTGATCTGGTTGTATGTTGTTTCCAAATGTCTCTGGTGAGTTCAGTCACTAACTGAGCAGCATGCTTTGTTACCAGTACGAGGGTCACTAATTAAGTTTTTAAAATTTTACTTACTTTTTATAGATGCTTTTAAAAAATTCATGGTCACATTTATTTAAAATTGTTCTGTTGTGCTAATCAAAAGGGGTGTCAAATCAGTGTCTTGGAAGACAGATCCTGATGTCTTTTTTAACTTGTGTAACTTAAAAAGATTTGCAGATTCTATTTTAGCAGCTTGCACAAATCCACGTTGCCACTAAAAATGTAGTGCACGTTTATCTCATTACATTGCTGGGGCAGTTTCAAAATCAGATTGACTATTTTAACATGTGTTCTCTAATTCACTTTGTCTTTAACAAATCGCTGGTTCTGCAAAAGCCATTACATCTCCATATATGTTTCTGTCAAAGGTGTTTTGTTTACTCCTCCGCTTTGTTTAAGGACTGGTAGAGGCAGCTGCCTTACACCAGCAACAAGATACATTCAGGAGTCCTGTAAACCCTGGAGTCTGCTTTGTTTTCTTGAAAATTCTCCATAACCCAGCTGAGTTTTTTGTCGTGTTCGTTGCAGAACTCTTTCTAAGTGGTTCAAACTGTATTCAGGATCTCACTGTGTGGCAGAGCTCAGCAGCTCTGTCAGGGTGTTGTTGTTGTCTCCAGCTGAGAGTGAATAGTGCAGCATTGCTCTAAAATTTGGTTTCTGCAGCTTATTAGATGCTGGCCCTATAATGGAGCTGGATTCCTTCACAGAAGCACAGGGCTTTGCTTCGTTCTGTTTTTCTTAATATTTTGCCTCACGTGATTCATTTAGGAGGGAGATGAATTTGAAATACAATGAAACATCACTGTATTGATGTGTACAGCTTTTTATACTCCTGTGAGCGTATCCTCCTGGATATGTCAGCAGCTACTCTAAAGCGCTCTTAACAAGACTTGTAAACAGTACGTGCATGTAGGAATTGCAACAAAAAAAAAAAAAGAAAAAAGAAAAAAACAAGACAAAAAAAGAGAAAGAAAAAGAAAAAAGGAAAAAAATTCCAGATTTTAAAGTTTATTACTGAATTTAAAACTATTTTAGAAGTTTTGTATTGGTGGTGTTTTAATATTTTACAGAAAATGAAATATGTACATATTGATTAGAAAAATATAACAAGCAAAACTTCCTGCTAACCCCAAATGTTCTGTCTTTGTAATCAAAATGTGTAGTGATTATACTTGAACTCTGTACTTAGTGTTTGTCTAATTCTTAAACGTTCCTGGGGATGGAAGTGTTGTATCCTTTGTATTTAAACCAAAATGAATTGATTCATGTTGGAATGTATGTGATATAATGCAATGGTTAGAGCTCATCACTGTAGCACTGAGAGAGGAGTAGAGCTTCACGAGAGGAAAGGATACCTTGGATTTGTTTTGCACAGGTATGTGTGATGAAGAGTTGTTTGGTGTGTCCCCTTATTGTAGTGCCTTAAATGATGATGTAGTGTGACTAGAGTTTACAGTGAGCTTGCCTTACGAGGGACCAGCAAGCCCCCGTCGAATTGAAGCAATTCACCCACCCAGCTTTCCCCAGCCAGAGCAGCAGGATGGTGCAGAGCCCTCTCCCTGTCACCGCTCTCATCCCAGCTCCGTTCTTGTTCCCGGTGCAGCGATGTCCCCCTGAAGCTTTCCCTTGAAATGGCACATGTACTGTTAGTGTCTGTCAGTGCATTTCGAATAAGGTAGTGCTGGGAATGCATTGGAATGTTTAGTCTAATATTGCAGAAGTGATTAAATACGTGCAATCACTTTTATTAGGTTTAGTGTGGCGTTACCTTCCCCCACAGGAATAGCAGACGTGTCGTGTAAAATATTGCTAGCTTGGTGATAGAGTATTTATACCAAAGAGAGCCTGCTGTAAAGCACATAATACCATTAAAAAGTTTTATAATGCTACTGCTAATGTGGAGTTGTTGGGAAGGTCTGTCAGCTGTAGCCCTGGTTAGTGTTCAGAGGAAATACTCACTTTGGATAATCAGTGCAGGTTTTGGACTACACTTTGTTTTCTTGGGTCCCTTGTAGTAGGAATTATTTCTCATCTAACACACAAAGTATCTTGTCCGAAAGGGTGAAATAAACTGGTTTGAGCGGTCGTGTTACTGCAGCAATAAGAGGTTTGGTAACCTTGAACCCCAGTTTATGTTCCGTCCCGCCGGGAAGGAGGCCGGTCCCAGACTTTCCCTCGCAGGAAGTCATTTCTGCAAGCCCACGTTCCTGCTGGAAGGAGGCGTGGACTGGCCCGAGATGGATGGGCTGAGGGAGGGATGGAGGGCTGTGGAGCTGGACGGTAGCATTAGCCCACGTTGATGTTCAGTGTGTTTGTAGTCGGAGCACTTCCGCGAGCGCGCGGAAAACCAACCTTGCTATGCCACATCGTTGCTGCAAACGATGCTGTTTGTTGCTGTAGGCACTTTTCTTGCTTTTTTTGACATTGCTTGTGTTCAGTACTTGCCTTGAGATACCTCTTGGGTACAGAGTTGTGCCTTTCCACCGAAAGGCAAACCAAGCTCCAACTCCCTGTTTCACAAATAGGACTTCATGGAAAACACTTCACTAACAGGAAGAAAATAAATAAAAAGACCTCTAGCAAAATCTGCTAATAATTTTGAGAACTTGCCCACTTTCCCCTAAAAATAGCAGCTTAAAATGTCCATTTAGAGACCTTGTAACACAATTAATCCAAATCAAATGTATTCCCAAAGCACGGTGTCATCTCCTCCTCTGCCTGAGTTTCCAGAGGTGTTGGAACCAAGAGGATGAGATGGAAACAACATAGGTGAAATCGAACGTGCTCCATTTGGAACAAGCTGTCAGTACCCCAAAATTCCTCTGTGATACACAGCAAGCCCCACCCCAGCAGGGCCAGGGCCTCCCAGTCTGGCCCCAGTATATGATGCCCAGTTTAGGTGTATTGTGTTCTGCTCTAAGGAGATACATCCCTTCTTCCCTTGCATATCCAGCCTCAAATTGGGTTCAAGAATTGACTCTCCTCATTGTCAGAGCCTGCTACACATTTTTGGGGAGAAATCTGCTATCTCTGGATAGGAATTGGCATCCTTTAATTTTCTTCACAACTAGTTTGGGATTCACCTTTGGAATATTTGATAGCCGTGGTCCCAGCTAGGTTTGTCTGTGTGATTCTTGAGCTGTTCAATCAGTTTTCTCTTACCTGACCTGTATTTGCAGCTGTGATAGCCCCTGCAGAGGCAACTCCTGAGGCTTTCCTGCTTAGCACCTAATTGATGGGATGCAGTAATTTACCTCTGACTCAGCAATTTCTTTTAGTACATGAAACTAAATTGCTTCTAAATGACAGGATTGGCACAGCCCTGCTTTCTTTTTTTTATTTTATTTAAACTTCTGAATGGTGCCGCATGTCCACATGGTTGTTTGTTGCTAAACTTTATATAATGTGTGATTTCAGATTCAGCTTGAACTATATCTATCTCACTACATGTAGCAGTACATTATATGTAATGTTAGTATTTCTGCTTGAATCCTTGATATTGCAATGGAATTCCTACTTTATTAAATGTATTTGATATGCTAGTTACTGTGTAAAATTTAACTTTCTTTTATGGTTGTGCTCTTCCTTTTTACAAGCCGCTAGATACAGGTAGTTTCTGACAATTACTGATCTATGTTTGTATTGCTGATGTACTTAGGGGGTATGTAAAAATCATTTTAACAAAAGAAATAGATATTTAAAAATTTAATACTAACTATATGGGAGAAGGGTCCATTGTGAAAACATAGTTTATCTTTGGATTCAATGTTTGTCTTTGGTTTTACAAAGTAGCTTGTATTTTAAGTATTTTCTACATAATATGGTAAAAATGTAGAACAATTGCAATGCATCAATAAAAAGGGTTAATTTTCTGTACTCTATTCATTTGGTCACTTGGTCTGTTAAGGGGGGTGGGAGAGGGGTTTGGGGATATCCAGAATGAGGTATCGGTGGTGTGGGACGCAGATCCAGGGTGTGGGTGCGGGATGTGGATTTGGGATGCGGATCCGGGATGTGGATTTGGGATGCGGATCCGGGATTCGGATCCGGGATGCGGATTTGGGATGCAGATCCCGGATGCAGCGGCACTAGGTGGCACACTCGCCCCGGCACAGCACCGCGGCCCCGGCTCTGATCGGCCCCGAGGGACACGGGTTCGTGCCCGTGGCCCAGGAGCCCACCGCCCGTGCCGCAGAACCGCCCGGCCCGGCTGCATCCAGGGCACGGGGCTGCAGTGTCCGTCCATCCTTTCGTCCGTCCGTCCGTCCGTCCATCCATCCATCCATCCATCCATCCATCCATCCATCCATCCA
This sequence comes from Machaerirhynchus nigripectus, assembly GCA_013397975.1. Lineage (NCBI taxonomy): Eukaryota > Metazoa > Chordata > Aves > Passeriformes > Dicruridae > Machaerirhynchus > Machaerirhynchus nigripectus. Next base: position 541,860 of record VZRQ01004982.1, read on the forward strand.
TCCATCCATCCATCCATCCATCCACCCACCATCACACCACACCTGGCCTGACCCCGGCACGGGGCTGTGGGAGCTGCCAAGTGGCCCCACACCAGCGCTTGGGCCACCTCGGGCAAGCGGCTCCAAAGGCCGGCGAGTGGCCGAGCAGCTCCGGCTGAGTCCCCTGCCCTGTCCCAGCCCTGGCCCCGCTGGCTCTGTCCAGGGGGATCCGCAGGACCCCGGCACGGAGGGGCCAGGCAGGAGCTGCCGGCTCAGCAGCCAGGACATGGGGGGACACGGGCTCGGAGGGACACGGGTTCGGGAGGGGGACGCGGGCTCAGAGGGGACACAAGCTCAGGGGGGACACGGGCTTGGGCTTGGTGGGCTTGGTTGCCCACGGTGCTGGTCTGGCTTTGCCTCCACCAGACCTGGACATGGCCGGGGCTCAGGCTGGCCGCTGGCCTTGGGCATCTCTGCGGACAAGGAGCCAGGGCTGTGCCCTCGCTGTCCCACGGGCTGTCCCCACACTGCGGCTCATGAGGACGTGTCCCTCTCTCGCCCAGGGCTCCTGCGGCGCTCCCTGCACCCAGCCCGTCCCCAGGCTCCTGCCCCATCCCCGCGGCTCGGGGGCACCGCGCTGGGTGGGCGCTGCGGGCACTGCTGGGGCACGAAGGGGTTAAAGCGCCCGGGGCCGGTCTGCGGGGAAGGAGCAGCCTCCCCTCCCTCTGCACATCTGGATTCAATAAGGGCTGGGGAGGCCGGAGCATTCCTGAGCACTGAGCTAGCTGGAGGCTGCTCTCGCTGCCGGCCATGGGGCCCTGGCGCTGCCTGCTGCTCCTGCCGCTCCTCGCCCCGGCCCTGCGCGCCCAGCAGCAGCAGTTCATGGAGTACGTGGAGCGGCGCCTCACCCTCCTGGAGGTACAGCCCCGAGCAGGGCCCCACACCCGCCCCACACCCCGAATCGCCCCGTGACGGGGCTCCCAACCCTTCTCCATGCAGGCCGGCGGGGCTGGGAGCGGGGCTGGGAGCGGAGGAGCTGGGATGGGGACAGAGCGGGGTTTGGGGTGCCCTGGGAGCCCCCGCCAGGGTCCTGCGCAGCCCAGCAGGAGGATGCACGGGAGCAAGACGGGTGTGGGAGCACTGCGGGACAGGCGGATCATGGGAGCGGGGGCATTGCGGGTCTGGGAGAGCCCTGGGGACACCACAGGAATGGGAACATCATGGGAAAGCAGGAGCATTGGAGGTCCGGGAGCTTCATGGGGTCATCACCGGAATGGGGGCATCAAGGACCTGGGAGCATCGTGGGAGGGTGGGGGGCACTGTGTGGTCGGGAACATCATGGGGGTGTCACGGGACAGCAGGGGCATTGCGGGCCTGGGGCAACACAGGAATGGGGGCATCATGGGTCTGGGAGTGTCACGGAAGAGTAGGAACATCGTGGGTGTGGGAACATCATGGGAGCATTGCAGGAACGGGCATCACGGGTCTGGGAACACTGCGGAAGCAACACGGGAGCATTGTGGGTTTGGGAGCACCACAGGAGCGGGGTGGGATGGGACCCAGAGACACGAGCCCCGCGTGGCTCCGGGGGCTCCCGCAGCCCGGGCAGGCTGGGACAGCTGCCACGGATGGGCTGTGAGGTTTGGAGACCTCAGCGTCCCCCCGGCCACCCCAGGAGAGGATCTCGCAGTGGCACGACCAGAGCAGCCGCTACTCCACGGAGCTGCGGGACTTCAAGAACCAGGTGCTGGGGATGCTGGAGGCGGCCGAGAAGGAGCGGGAGGCGATGCGGGCGGAGGCCGAGAGCGCGGCCGTGCGCGTGGACCGGCTGGAGCGGGAGGTGGATTACCTGGAGACGCAGAACCCCGCCCCGCCCTGCGTGGAGGTGGATGAGACGCTGATGGACAAGCAGGTGGCCACAGCCAAGCAGAGGAAGAATGAGAAGTACACCAAGCTCACAGGTGAGGGGCTGCCGTGGCTCCCGGGGGGGGGTGGTCCTGTGTGAGGGTTACCTCGACCCTTCCCAGCCCACCCCGGTCCAAGTGTCCCCCAGCCACGGGCTCTGGCGCTGTGTCCCAGCAGGGCATCTCAGGTGCCTCTGGCACAAGCTCCTGCCTCGCCCCCAGCCTGGGAGCTGCCAGCCCCAGGCCAGAGCCCCGTGCATCTCCGAAGCCTCTAGGGCAGGGCTGGGGTGAGGGTGGCTCCCCTGCCCGTGGCTCCAGGGGACTTCTCAGTGCTACCAGGGGCTCACTTAAACCCCTTCAGCGAGTTTTCAAGGCAGTTTCCTGAGGGCTGGGGTGGGACAGGGTGAGAACCCAGCACGGGGCAGCAGCAGCAGCCCCGCTGCAGGGCCGGGCGGTTCCCGGGCTGTCACGGCTGCCCCACCCCTGCAGATTGCAGTGACACCATCGCCAGCGTCAGGGCCATGAAGATCCTGAAGCGTTTCGGCAGCGCCTCGGGGCTCTGGACCAAGGACGCTGCGGGGAGCTCGGAGAAGATCTACGTGTTCGACGGCACCGCCAATGACACGGTTTACGTCTTCCCCCGCATGCGGGAGTTCACGCTCTTCTCTGCCACCCGCAAGGCCGCCCGCATCAAGCTGCCCTACCCCTGGGTGGGCACCGGGCACCTCGTCTACGACGGGCACCTCTACTACATCCGCCAGCAGGGCCTGTCCTTCCAGGTGATCAAGTTCAACCTGGCCAACAAGACGGTGGTGGACAGCTCGGTGTTCCCGGCCGAGGAGCAGATCCCCGTCTTCGGGCTGTCCCCCTCCACCTACATCGAGGTGTCGGCGGACGAGGAGGGGCTCTGGGCCATCTACGCCACCAAGGAGGACGAGAAGAACATGTGCCTGGCCAAGCTGGACCCCGCCTCGCTGGACATCGAGCAGATGTGGGACACGCCGTGCCCGCGGGAGAACGCCGAGGGCGCGTTCGTGGTGTGCGGGGCGCTGCACGTGGTGTACAACACGCGCCTGCCCAGCCGCGCCCGCGTCCAGTGCGTCTTCGACGTCAGCGGCACCCTGGCCCCCGAGGACGCCTCCCTCGTCTACTTCCCCAAGCGCTACGGCTCCCACTCCAGCCTCAAGTACAGCCCCCGCGAGAGGCAGATCTACGCCTGGGACGACGGCTACCAGATCATTTACCGCATGGAGATGAAGAAGAAGCTGGAGGTCTGAGGGGCCCCCCCGGCGCTGCTCAGCCCGGCCCGCAGGACGGCGTCACCGCCCCTTCTCCCATCACTGTGAAACGAGGAAATGCTGGACCCCCGCCCCAGCCGCCCCCCGGCACCGGGTGTCCCTGCCTGGGGGCACCCTGCAGAGTCCTGGACTAATTTAATGAGGTTTTCTTTTCTGATATAATGAATAAATACTACGCAGCGAAGTGCAGCCACCTGGCTGGGCGAGCGTGGGGCGCTGGGCAGGGCTGCCAGAGCCCGGAGCTCCACTCTGCCCTGAGACACCCCAAAAGACACTTCCCAAGGGTGGGGAGGGCTCAGAGCAGCGAGCACAGACAGACCTTGGGGGGGTGCCTGGGCAGGGGGCTGGGCTGGGGCTTAGGGCAGGGGTTTACGCTGGGGGCTTCGGGTGAGGGTTTTGGAAAGGCTTAGGGCAGAGATTGAAGCTGAGGCTTTGGGCAGGCTGCTGGTCAGGGCCAGCTTGTTTTACATGTACGAAACTGTGAGCAAACAGCAAAATCCCTTAATCTGGGAGGACAACAGGAGATTTCCCTCCCATGCCGGGGCGGAGGCCCAGCCAGCAGGCCCCAGATGTTGCTGGTTTACTGAGTTTGTTCCTAATGAGGCACAGGCGAATTCCCCCTGCAGCCGCAGGATCTCCACCTTATGCAAGGCCCCGGGTTCCCCCATCCCCTTCCCTTCCCTCTTCCCCTGGCACTGAGCTCCTGCACGGAGCAGCCCCAGCGGGGATGGGGCAGGACAGGGCAGGTGCTCGGAGCTCCTCAGGGCTGGGGACAGCCCCACGGTGCCACCAGGCCGTGTCCTTCCTGCCCCAGCACAGACTGTCCCTCGTGCTCTCACTCGCCCCACAGCCCTGCAGGGTGCAGGGTTTGGCCCATTTCTGTCCCTGGGCCCCCCAGAGACCCGGGATTCCTGTGATTTGTTCCCATCACAACATCGTGAGGGCACAGAGGGGGGATTAGGAGGTGTTTCAGTGCCGTGAGTGTCCCTTTCTCCCGTCAGAGGTCAAGTCTGGGTTCAAGCACTGAGGCCATGGGCCAAGCTGGCTCGGTGAGGGCTGCATCCTGCTGGTGCCAGTGCCAGGCTGCCTTTGGGAAGAGAGGCCAGGAGCTGCCTGGGCACCCCAGGGAGGTGCCAGCCCCATGGGGAGCACCACTGCCGAGCACCTGAGGGGCCCCCATGGCCACCTGCTCTCCCGGGGCTGTGGCGTGGCCGTGCCACCCCCGTGCCACCCTGAAGCCCGTCCAGCATCCCCCCATGCCCGGCTCCAGCCAAACTGCCCCCAGACATGGAAGGCACTTGGTATTTGCCTCAAGTTCTTTGGTATTATAATCAAATTGGTTGCATAAGAAAAACCTTCAAACACACACTTTGAACGACTGTAATTGGCTGGTGCTGAAAGTTCAACACAGTGCAAGTCAAGCGGAGAAACTATCCAAGTGTGAAGGACTCTGTGAACTGTCAAGTTAATTTATGGCCCTTTTCAAGATCAATAACGGCAGCAACAGAAATATAATTTTCAGAAATCTCACAGTAGTAAATAATTACACCGATGATTTCTCCAGCTTGAATTAAAATTGATGGGGCGGTAATGATTCTGCACCAGAAACCGTCTTGTAGCCTGGAACAAGTCCTGCACGGTCAGACCTGCACTTCCCTGTGACACCTGGAGCCTTCTCCTCCCCAGGTGAGCACCCCCAGCTCTCCCAGCCTGGCTCCAGAGGGGCTCCAACCCTTGGAGCAGCTCCGTGGCCTCCTCTGGCCTTGCTCCAGCAGCTCCACGTCCTCCCTGTGCTGAGGACCACGGGCAGGGATGCCCCTCACTAAACCAGGACCATCAGAGCCCCACGAGCTCCCGTGGAATTTGTTTTGTACAAACACTTTGGGAATGAGGAGTAAAATGAACCAAAAAACCGCAGTGCCCGACGGGCCACAGCGCTTACCTCCCACTCCGCATCTTCAAAGTACTTCAGCAGACATCAGCTAATTAATCCTTGGAATAACTCCCATAAAATGGAACAGCCTTATCTCCATCTGCTGACAAACACCGAGACAAAAACCACGTTTGATCCTGGGGGGTGGTTCGGCTCTGAGCTGGCACAGTGGGGCACACTGTGGCACGGGGGTGGCGACCAGGACCCTCAGTGCTCTGAGTGCTCCCAGCTCATGGAATCGGGGAATGTCCCACAGGGACCTGCGAGAATCCCACCCTGTGCATGTCAGAGAAGCATCAAACAGACCCGGAATTGCCACAGTCAGAGAATCAGGGAATGTCCTGAGCTGGAAGGGACCTACAAGGAACATCCAGTCCAACCCCTGGCCCTGCACAGACACCCCAACAACCCCACCCTGGGCATCCCTGGGAGCACTGTCCAACCACTCCTGGAGCTCTGGCAGCCTCGGGGCCGTGCCCATTCCCTGGGGAGCCTGGGCAGTGCCCAGCACCCTCTGGGGGAAGAACCTTTCCCTGAGATCCAACCCAAACTCCCCTGGCACAGCTCCAGCTGCTCCCCAAGGTCCTGTCCCTGCTCACAGAGAGCAGAGATTGTCCCCAAGCTGCCTCCAGAATGGGGTCACCCTTCTCATCCTGCCAGAGCTGAGTCCCTGCCACCCCCCAGTGCCACTGAGGAGTGTGAGAGGCCTGTCTGGGTGACTCTCCTGCCAGATATCCCACAGGAGAAGGGTCATTCATGGAAGAGAGGAGCAGCAGGTTCCTGTTTGCCATGGGATGGATGCCCCCCACCCCCACGGGGGTGGCTCTGCCACCTGCAGGTGCCAGAACTCATCTCTCCTGCCAGGGTTATCGATTCCTTCCTTTTCTTGCTTAAATATTTATTGACCCCATTAGGAGAAAGCAAAGGTTGTGCCACAGCTGGGGGAGCTGTTGTCAGAGCCCTTGGTGCCCTCAGGGAGTTGATTGTCCCCACCAGCCACCCTGGCACTGCCTGGCCCCAGCCAGGACCCCCAGTGGGAGCAGCAGCACCTCCAGCCCTGCTGCCTTGGTGGGACTCAGGAATCCCTGGTGGGATGCAGGGTCCTCAGAAGGATGCAGGGACTTCCAGCAGGATGCAGGGACCCCTGGTGGGATGCAGGGACCACGATGGGATGCAGGGATTCTGGCTGGATGCAGGGATTCTGGCTGGATGCAGGGATTCTGGCTGGATGCAGGGACCCCGGTGGGATGCAGGGATTCTGGCTGGATGCAGGACCCCACCGGGATGCAGGGACCCAGGCAGGGCTGCCTCAGGTCCCTCCGTGCTGGGTGGAGGTGGATTTTTGTGGCTGCTCCCGGTTGCCCTGCACTGGCCCAGCCCTGGCTGCCCTGCCTCTGCCCTGCCAGCCGCTCCTGCTGAACTGACAGAGTTTCAGGGAAGTTCAGCACTGACTTAAGCTCACCAGCGGCAGAGAGTCCCCGCCCTTCCAGCTTGTCCTGTGCAGGTTACCTGGAGCAGACATGGGCAGCCAGACCCTCTTCCCCGCAGAAGGCTGTGAAAAACCTTCATTCCTTCATCCCCCTGCCTCTGGTCCCGTTCAGCCCCCAGTGGAGGCGGCTCTGGGGCCAGGATTGCTCCCTTTGCCCCTTCCAGGGCTGCAGCAGGAGGTGGCCCCACACCCAGCCCCGGGCAGGGGCAGTGGGATCATCCTTTCCAAAAGGAGGGGCTAGTGGAAAATATGATAATGGGGCTGCTCCAGCCTTCCCTGCGAGTCTGCAGCTCCTTGTGCTTTAATTGCCAAATACTTTATCTCTTTAAAGAAAAGCCTCTATATGTAATAATCCCTTTCATCTCTGCTCCTCTTGAAAAATACTCCTCTTTGCGAGGCAATCTGGCCAAGGAAATTGAGAAGCTGTGTTATCAGTGGGAAAGAGAAACTGAGATCTTTGGGCTAATTTTTTCTCCTTTGTCTAATTCTCAAGGATATTGACTTGATTCCCCTCCCTGACTCTTTTCCAGCTCACAGGAGCTATTGATGAAGTGAAATGGCTCTGCGTGTCCCATTAGAAACACGGGGACTAAAATTAAAACCAGGCAACTTAAACAAGTGCATTATGAAGCTCCCATTGTACTGAAACAGGAAGAGGGGGATAATTCTCCATTTAATACTTTCTTAATGGCTGGTTGGCAACTCTAATCACTGGCTTTTAACTTCGAATAGGTTCTCCTGCCCACGGAACATCTGGCTGAGGTGTAACTCATCACACACGAGTCGGGAGGCAGCAAAGAGAGGCAGCAAATCTCCCCCCAGGGTCTGACAGCAGGGCTGGGAGGACACCGGGGCTTGGGATGAGCTCGGACGTGCCGAGAGGGGCACAGAGAGGCAGCACCTCCCTTACAGCCCTTGGCATTTCCTAATGGAAGTGTAGGAAAAGTAAAACCAAATTCAGCCAAAGCGCTTCCTGGCATGGGGATCACCCCTGTGAACGAGGGCTCTCCGATGGGTACCAGGGATTTGGAATGTGTGCTCCAGCCCAGAGCTGCTGTTTCCGATTTTGGCTCTGTCAGTGAGCTCAGGGGCCTGCAAAGCACTTGGTGGCTTTGAGGACAGGAGGGCTCTGGGTGCAGGGACAGGAACCGTGGGGTGTCAGGGGAGGCTTTCCCGGCACGAGTACCCCTCTCCTGGAGCTGGCCTGGCCAGGGGTGCTCAGCCTGGCAGGGGCAGAGCCCTGGGGACCCCCTGGTTCAGGGCCCTTTCTGCCTGGGGGCGATGCTGGTGCTGCTGCTGAGGTTGGAGCACGAGCACATCGTTCCCCAGCCGGGCCCAGCCTGTCCCCGCTTCCCCCAGCCCCACTTCTCCTCCCCCGACACCAAACCCAGCTCCTGCCAAATCCTGCGTGGCACAGAGCTCCCCTCATCCCTCCCCAGCCCCCCAAGCCCTCCAGAGCACCCACACCCCCTGCACTGCCCTTGTCCTTCGTCACAGATGTGCTGCATCTTCCCAAAGGAAGGGACAGACACTCAAATCTCCTTTTAGAGGATGAATTTTGCAGAACGATGGGGTCCCTGCAGAGCTGGGTCCCCCCTGCCCCAGCCAGCCCGGGGATGCCCAGGCTCCTCTCATCCTTCCCAGCACTGTCTACTCCTTCCTTCCTTCCCCCTGGAAATAAAATAAAGTTTTCAAACTGGGAGCTCACAGCCGTGTCGGAGGAGCTTGTGACGCACCACATTTCAGTATTTTCTGGACAGTTTCATTTACTAACAGATTTTTCTGCTATTTTGGTTCTTTGATCAAGATGGATTACTTTCCCTGAGCTGCTCCCGTTTGTGGTAATGTGTCTCCATCCCAGCCAGGAAGGATTTTGCTGACACGAGGAGGACCCACGCCGGCGGCCCGCCCCATCCCAGGGATTTCACACATCCTGCAGCCTACATGATTTCACCAGGATTTTCTTTGGGGTGTTATTATTACTAATGCTGTTATATCAAAGTTGTTTCCTGAGGACAGAAAAATACCAGCTCAGCTATTCAGCTAAGCAGTTCTTTAATTTCTTGCCTCTCAAAATCAGCTCCCTGGTGCCTTTTTGGAATAGATCTGAATTTTCTGCTTTAATCCCTTCTTCCTGAGGCAAAAGTGCTGAGGGGTGAAGTGACTATCCCTGGGAAAGGAGGGTTGGGGTCTCTTTCCCAGTGCTGCAGCTCAGGGATTGTGAGTCGGCTCCAAGAAATATCGGGGAGAGGTTATTTTGTCTCTTTGCCTCCGAATCCCTCATCCCCAGCTGGGATGAAGCAGCAAATTTGGGGTTCCCAGCCCTCCTGACTTTCCATCTGCTGGCTGGGGAAGGAAGGATGAGTGGTGCAGGCAGGGCAGGGGAGGCTGGAGCGACACCAGGATGCAGAATTTGGGGGGGACTGGAGCAGATCCCCCCCAGCACAGCAGCCCTGGCTCTGCCCATGCTCCCGTGTCCTCCTGCTGCAGGTGGCCAAGGACCTGGAGGGAGATATAACCATGGTAACTGGGATTATCCCGGAAAATTGCTGCCATTACTGCAGAGGTAGGGTCAAAACAAACAGAAATTATCAATTTTTCTATTTCTAATAAAATGCAGGGGTGTGTTACTGACTCGCTAATTGCTCAGCTAAATGGATTTCTCCTAAATTACCTCCTAACCCTTGTAAATGAAAATGATGCAAAGATTGGCACTCCCATGGGTTTGCTCAGGGGAGCAGGAATGAAAGGTCTGATTCCCTGCCCGTGGCAGGGGGGCTACAACTGGATAATCTTTAAAGTCCCTTCCCACCCAAACCATTCCATGATTCTGTGATTCCCTTTTAACCTAAAACTGCTCCAAGCCCTGTGACCTGGGGGATCCTCGGCACGGCACGGGCTGTGGAGCCACGCTCGGCTTTGTGAGCGGCTGCTGCAGGAGATTGCAGCTCTCAGCTCGGCTCGGAATTGTCGATTCTCCCCCGAGTGGAGGCTTGCAGGAAATCAGGGGTTTAAATGAGAAGTATTCCTCTCCAACTGAGCCCCTCCAATATCAGTGTCAGCTGCTGCCTCCTCCGGTTCCCGACCCGGGCTTGCCTCGGAAATTGAAATGTTCAGCTTGTTAGAGAATAAATGAAGAAAGAAATATAATTTAATCAAGAGACATCAGTACCAATAAATCCCATGAAATTCTGCACAGCTGGGGTGTAGTGTCATCATCCCCTCGCACGCTCGGCTGTGTGCTGGCAAACCAGGCAGCTCTGAGCCTGCTTTCCATTCTCCTCTTCACTGCAAGAGCCACTTCCAGAGGCTTGGAGGGACATGCAGGTTTAGGAAATAATTATTTTAATTGCATCATCAGCTCCATTCCTGCTGCCAGGAACTTTTGTTTTGGGAATGGCAGCAGCATCCAAGAACCCCACGGGTGGCATCGCCCTGGAGGGATGAGCTTGGCAAGGTCCTGACCCACTCCAGCACCATTCGTTTTGTCTGGAGAACCCAACACAGCTGGGTCTGCACTCCCAGGGTGGCACTTGACCAGTCCCGAGGCACCACAGGTGCTCCCAGTGAGCAGCCTGAGGAGGAGACTCCTCCACATCCGTGGGATGCTCCCGGGTGCGGGATCCTGCTGGTCGGGGGAAGGAGGGGAGAATTCCCTCGGCACACGAGGAGCAGCTGGTGCATCCCTGTGGAGGGAGCAGCTCCGTGAGGACACAGAGGGCAGCAGTCAGAGGGTCATTAGACAGGGCTGAGGTTGTGCAACAGGAAGGAAGGTGCTCCTGCTTTCTGTAACCACCACGTCCCAGAAAAACCACATTAAATCATCTCCGGGAGGTGGGAGCCGCGCCCGGCGCTGCTCCCGGCGCAGCTGCCTTTGGAGCAGAGGTGCTCCGGGGAGTTTTCACCCTGCCCAGGAGCGGTCCGGGCTGGTGCAGAGCGGAACTGGGACAGGGAGACTTGGTGGGGCACCCCCGGAGGGCCGGGCAGGGTGGGCTGCAGGAAAGCAGCAGAGCGATGAGCAAAATCCTCCCTCGTTTCTCTCAGCCGCACGAGAGGAGCGCCGGCAAAGCGGCTTAATTAAAAAATTACCGCTCCTCCACTCCGTCCCTGCCGACAGCCACAAACCCTCAACCACGGCAATTTGAAATGGAGAGGGATGTGCAGCTGCTAATGGGAGATTAGGAGGAATCTTCCACTTTGGAAGCAATTAACGAGCCAGAAAAGTATTTGCATATGTGAATTGGATGGCTGGGTCGCGCTCCCCATCCCCCGCGTGGCTCGGCGATGTTTCCCTGCCCTGTGCCCCAGTTCCCCCCAGGCTGCCCCACATCGCGTTCCCGTGGGATGCCCTTGGGGGTCCAGCAGTGGAATCCCCACTCGGCCGCTCCCGACAGCTCCTCCGGCCCCGGGGAATGAGGATCTGGCACAGATCTGCCACACGTGGCACCGCAGCCGGGAAAACGCTGCTGGGATTCGGGGTGGGTTTGTCCCCTAATCGCATTTTCCCTGTTATTTCGGGTGCCGCAGGTTGCCGCGGCTGCTCTCGGCTTTGATGCCGGCTGTTCCCACGGCAACGGAGCGGGCTCCGGGTTTGTCCTGACCCATCCAGGTACTTTATTAGCCTTAACGAACTGCATTTTTAATAGAAGCCTGTATTGGATTTTTGAAATACACGTGCTTTAAATACCATGTTTTTAATTAAAAATGATACGGGAACATAAGATATATAATTATATTTGCATGACTAACGCACTGTCTCAAATATATATATATATAAAGCTGTAAAATATAATTACAATTTATCCTTGGGAAAAGCCCAGAAAAAAAATTACATTTCTTGTACATTTAAGTAGCATTGCTGCTGCAGGGGTTTGGGAGCCAGGCAGAGCTCCTGGGATGCCTCTGGCTCTTGGAATCCAGAATATCCAAGCCTGCGCATCTGCAAAGAGGAGACAAATCCCACTTCTCCCAGGCTCACCTGCAGCTCTGGCTTCTTGTCAAAGAGGATTTTGGAGTGATGCTCACCCCAGCAAAGGAGCAAACTGCACCAGCCCTTATTGCCAAATGAATCATGGAATCAAGGGACGGTTTGCGGGGAAGGGACATTAAAACCCATCCAGCCCCAACCCTGACACCTTCCACTGTCCCAGGCTGCTCCAAGCCCCGTCCAACCTGGCCTTGGGCACTTCCAGGGGCAGCCACAGCACCCTGTGCCAGGGCCTTCCCACCCTCACAGCCAAGAATTGCTTCCTAATATCTAAACTAAACCCACCCTCCTTTAGTTAAAATTCCCACTTGTCCTAATCCAGCAGGCATCTCCTGCACCGTGCAGGGATAAGCCGGGTTCCTGGGATATCCAGTGCTGGGATGAGCATCCCAGCCCCCTGTGCCCCCTGGGTTTGCTCATCCAGGAGCTGAGAGTCCCTGGAAATGACAGGCAGGGTTTGCAGTCGCAGGGAGAACATCCTTGCGTGAGGCATCAGCAGAGATGAGATCCCTGACCCGGCATTTAAATAAGTGCACAACTGCACTGATGGATAATCGTAATGGCAGGGAGAACAATGAGGGCCCTGGGGGAGAGAACCTCTGGCAAAATGAGATTGAGAAGTCTGGGGCTGCCTAATTAGGGACACGATTAGGAGGGCAAATAACAGAAGTAGTAAAAGTGAAGAACAAACAGAGGACTGAGAGCAGGATCTCGAGGATCAGGACTGTAATTTTCTCCAATGAGCTATATATAATTTTCTCTCTAATTTATTATCTTGCAAGCAAAGATAAAATTATCTGGACTGACATTGTTTGAACTAAAGACTGAAGGAGAATTGGGATGTGATTGGGACTGAGCCCATTGATTGAATGCTCTTTACAGGCTAATCAAGAATTATGTGTAAATAAAAGGTTTGGGAAGAAATAGAATAAAATTGAAATCAAAGCACGCAAAGCTGCTCCTGCCAGAGAGCTGGGCCCAGGGAGGGGGCAGGGCAGCTGGAGTTGCCCCGTGCCCACAAACCCCTGTCTGCCCCCACTGAGTCACCCTTTGGAGTGGCAGCAATTGCTGTGAGACCAGGAATGATCTGTGTGTCCCTGCACTGCCCTCTCTGCTGCCTCCAGCAGCCCATGAAGCTGCACGGAGCTGGGTTTGTGATTCAGAGTCCCAGAACCCCCATCTGTCAGTCCCTCCCTCCAGCTCCTGGCATCCAGGTGGGGTTTGCCACTCTTGTTCCCCAAAACTTGCCATATAAAAGTGATTCCCAGCCATGGGGAATGGAGCCAGCCTTGCAGTGGCAGCTGTGACACACACGTCAGTACCGAGCTTACATTTTTGTCTTAGTTGCTGTTTTCTCCCCTAAGACAATTAAAGACCATTCTTGTTTATTTCTTAAACCCCTATAAACCCCCAGTTGTTTTCTTCCTCGCTGGCCTTTTTTTTTTTTCTTTTGGTGTGTGTGATTTGCCAACCTGTGAGTAGCATTCTGTAATTAGCAATTAAAGGCCACATTTGGAGACTAAATATAAATTGTTATGACAAGATTCTTCACTTTGCCAAACAACTGTGTTGCTGATGTATGAAAAAAAGCCCATCACACAATAATGTGATCAGTGGGAAGCCAATATTGGGGAATATCACCCCGGCTGGATGTTGGGAAGGAATTCCTACCTGTGAGGGTGGTAAGGCCCTGGCACAGGGTGCCCAGAGCAGCTGTGGCTGCCCCATCCCTGGAAGTGCCCAAGGCCAGGTTGGACAGAGCTTGGAGCACCCTGGGACAGTGGAAGGTGTCCCTGCCCATGGCAGGGGTGGGACTGGGTGGGTTTTAATGTCCCTTCCAACCCAAACCATTCTGGGATTCCATGGCTGAAACTCACTTTCCACTGGATGTTTTCCGCCTTTTTTCTCAGTTACAGCTTATTTTGTTCTCAGGTTGGTGGGAGGGCACAAGGCTGGGACAGTTCCCAGCCCCTGATCCCTCACAGTGAGCTGGACCCGTGGGATTTCCCTTGTCCCCGAGTCCCCAAATTAAACCAGCCATCACTGCATGGCCACCCTCCCTCCAGTGTCCCCTACCCTCCCTGCAGCCAGGCAGTTGCTGATGAAATTGGAGACTGTGAGGCTAAAACTGAAGAGAAAGAAGGGAAAAAAAATGAAAGGAAGGCCTGGGAATGCTCTGTGTGTTTGTTTTGCTTGCAGTACTCAATAAAACAGGCTGGTCATTTGTGGCTGCCTGCAGCAGCATCCCCCCCTTTGCAGTGAGTTTCAAAGGAGCCCCAGGATGGCCAACCCTCCTGTGGGACGTGGCCCTGGGGTGACCCTCCTTATTTTGCTCGGAAATAATTGAAATTTCTCCATGAGTTGCTATTACAGGGTTGAGAGCAGCAAGCGAGGAGCAAGAAAACAACTCAACAAATCTTGGGATGGCACTTGTGCCGGGCTCAGCTCCTTCCCAGAGCTCTAATCCCTCCCTGGCTGGAAGGGAACTGCTTGCCCTGGTTCGTGGAGCTGCTCTCCGTGAGCGTGACCGATCCCCCCGTGGCTGCGCCGGGGCGATGACAAACACACAATGGGCTGATTATCCCCTGGCTGAGGGATGTGGCAAAATCTCAGCGTTTCCAACACAAATGTAGGGGGGGTTGAGCCACCCCGGCGGGGGTGTTATTCACTAACGTGAGATCCAGTTTTCCAGCAATGCGAGTGACAGCCAGCATTGAGTGGAAATTGATTATCTGTGTGGAGCGAGGATTAAAAATAGCAGCTTTGTGTCAAACCCCACGTATGTTTTGACTAAATCCTCCATAACAAGGAGAATGGATAAAAGATGGAGATTATACAGAGAACGCCAAAACCCAAAAAGCCTGGATTAGAGAAGAAAAGGATTTGAGTGGGTTGGTGCAATTAATGATTGTCAAGTGCCATCAGCTGGGACTGCTGTGGCTTCTTCTGGGGACATCTTGCCCTTTGGTTTGCCAGCCTGCCAGAGGCACTGCCAGCTCAGTGCCCTGCTCCCCTGAGGCTCCTCCAGCTCAGGCAAAGGTCCAGGGGCTCGGGGCCAGGGTTTGACCCACCCGGTCAATCAGTTTTAATGGTCAGAAACTCCTCCCCATAATTAGACACGGGACATTCCCAGAAAGGATGATGGTCTCAGAAAGGTTGTCCTCCCCTTGTTCCTCAGCAGAAGCCCACAGAACGCTCTGTGCTGGGGAACTAATGCAGTTTTGGCACTTTCTTGTTGCAGAGTGCTCGAAATACACCTTTTGCTGCTGCAGCTGGTGCTCAGCTGCTCCCCAGGGGATGGTGTGACTGTCCCAGCCCAACCAGGAGCTGCAGAGCTGAGGTCTGCTCCAAGTGACACCGTCTGCCCTTGCCCAGCCCCACACGGTGCCAGGCTCTGTCATTATCACGTTTTATGGCTCCCACTGTGATCACTGCACCCATCCAGCACCACACAGCACACAATTACTGCTTCCACTGGAGGAAATATTTCACCAGACAGGGCAGCACTTACAAATAAAGTAATTTTATTGAGTTTCTGCTTCTATAGCATGTGGCACATAAAGAGAATTAAGACACAAGGTGTGATGAGGAATGATGTATTCACCCTTCACTGAACAAAGGATTCATCCCACCCAGGAGCAATGCAAACACCCCTCCCTGCCAGCCCGATGTGCAGCCGGGGGTGACGCGGTGACATTTGGGAAAATGGAAACTGAAGCTGACCTGAGGATTGTGGCTGATGAGCACAGTCCTGCTAACCTGAGGGGAGGAGAACCGGCTGCCTCGCTCGCAAATTCTACCTCGAAACCTAAATATTTGTTTTTGCTTGATTTAATTAGGGTGGAATAAACAGCACTAAAGCACTTCTTAACTCAGAGAAAAATCCGTGATGAGAAAGTGTCCAAAATCCACAGCTGGCTGATAAAGATCAGCTGAATTAGCTGCAAAGCCAGTACTTGGGCTGTTCTAACTTCACTCTTGGCCTCTGCAGCCAAGGAACCAGCAAAGCTGCATTTTTTTCCCCCAGAACTTGACCTTCCTTCAGGGCCTGGGCTGAGAAACTTTATTCTTTGAGGAAGTGCTGACAGTCTTGAGAAAAAAGTTTGGAAGCTTTTTTTAGCATTGGTCACATGTGTGTGTTTCCCTTTCCCCCTTGGGTCACCCTCTATTACTTGGACGAGAAAAGAAATAGAGATCCAGTGGTCATGCAGGGGTGTTCACCCTTTTCTGTAACATCTTCCCCCTTTTCTTCTGAATCCCACCCGAGGCAAGGCCGTTCCCTCTGCTCCAGACAACGTGGGGATGTCCTGGGGGATGAGCAGCAGCTACAAAGAGGGCTGAAGAAACTGTTCATGCAAATAGCTCTGGGGAGACTTCAGATACAGGGGGAAAAAACCCAGGGCTTGCCTCCTGAGGAATCAACACCATTTTTTTATATATGACAAAAGGAATTATGGGGTACACACTGCACAAACTTCTAAGAGCTCATGGACACCTCTACATGAACAGGAAACCCGGGAACGCTCTGCAGGGCTGGGGCTGGCCACGAGGATGGAGCTGCTGGTGGCTTGGAAGAGTCTCTCCCATCTCCTGCCACGGTTTTCCCAGTGGCTGCTGTCCCCTGTCCCGGCCACCTGTGCTCTCTGCAGACACCTCCTCGCCCCTTTCCAGCCTTCGCACGCACTAAAAACTATTTTACACGTTATTTTTACAGACCAGACTCCCAGCACACGTCTCAGTCCACCTTCTCCCTCTGGAAACAGATCCGTACAGCAAAAGCCACAGAAATAACATCACCTTGGGAGACATATTAGACAAAAACATATTTGACCACAAAACGGGTTTCTACCTTTACTTACGCAGGAACAACTAGACCGGAAAGTCCCGCTGCTGCCACCGCCCCTCAGCAACCACTGAGACTGAAGGCCAAGTGCAAAAATTACTTGGTTTAGTCCCATTTTCCTCTCCCTGCTCCGGATCATGGTGTGGGGGGTGGTTTGGGAGAGGGACAGGAGCCCTGGCTGTCGAAGCTCGCGGCCCGGCCGTGCCACTGGGGGAGAGAAGAGAGAGCAAGTGAAGCAAACAGGAGAGAATATCTGGGGTTACTCCCAACCCTGCATTGTGTTGTCCATCTCCTCTTCCTCAGTATTCCCATCCCATCCCATCCCATCCCATCCCATCCCATCCCATCCCATCCCATCCCTGCCCCGCCGTGTTCTCAATCTGCTCTACAAGTTCCAACTCCTGCAATGCCCGTGTTTAACCACTCAGGAGGAATTACTGAAAAATTTACTTTATTGCTTTGTAAATCAATTCCCAATGGTGAGGATTCCTCACCAAAAAAAAAAAGGGAAAATAAACAGTATCTGTGTGTGCTGTGAAGACAAAGTGCTCTCAGCTCTTCCCTGCTTTATTGCCGTTGTCTTTTCAGTTTAAAAAATACTGTCTAAGCTCAGAAGTACTTGAGTCTTTCCAGTCTGGTAATTTTGCTCCACAGCAGCTCTGTCCACAGCACCAGAGACATTTCTCAAAGGGAAAATCGGATCAGAGACTCGGTGGATGGAGCAAACATTTTTTTTGGCCATACTTAGGGGATCATAAATTATTCGTCATCTGCCTTGGGGGCTATTATCATAATTCAAACCCATTACTCCTGAAGCTTTTGAGCACTTGGCCATCTCACCATCTTGTTTTATTAAATTCCAATGACAAATGGTGGACATCTCCCAGAGACTACGGGAGGCAGAATTTCCACTGCCTGGATCAATTCCCTCCCCTCCCACATAAGCAGAAACTCTTTGCTGGCTGATATTAATGTTTAAGCATGTATGAATTTCATTTCTCTGGGTGAAAACTCACTGGGGGAACCAGATTTCACCCTCGCCTTGGCAAAGCCATCACAAATGAAGACAAGAGAACAGCAGCCTGGTGCTCACAGGGAGGCTGAGCAGGGCAAACAGGCCCTTGCAGATGCTCCACAGGTTTGGGGTAGTCAAAAATACGGCCAGTCTGACCAATTTCCTTCCCCAAAGAGACCGGTCAGTGTAAAGTCACTCCCTGCACAGGTTTGCACTAAACAGCCTGTATTTCATCAAGGATGAGCAGAAATTAATGAATGAAGAAGATGAGAAGCTCGTCCTGCCAAACAGCTGCCTTAAGGTAAGGAAACATTTTCTTCTGTGTTTCTCATGTCAGATATATTGGCTAAAATCCCTGAGGAATTGATGATACGGATACAACCTCCCCATGAGAATTGCCAGTAAAACAAGAGATTGCAGAAATTACAACAGAAATGGGCTTTTGGCAGAGCCTTCCCCGTGCTCTTTGCCTTGTGCTGTTTGCATGACAATGTCAACGTTGCTACTCCAAAAATGTGATGAAAACTCTTCCAATAATAGGTCCAAGTGACCAGAGAGGAACCTGGAGATACTTTTCCTTCATTTAATTAGGAAAGGTGGGCCATGCATTGTGTAGTCAACAGTCAGAAACCGGGACCGGTTCAATCAAAGCCGAACAGCCCCAGAAGTCTGGAAGGGGTCATCTTTAAAGGCAAATGGTTACTCTTCATCATGGGCGTGACTTGGCTCTCAGCAGAGTTACCAGTTTTCATCTGGAGCTATGTTTTAAACAAATAAATGCTCCCCTGCTGATGTCAGAGGCACTTGGCAACATCAAAGAGCCGTTTTGCATCGCGCTGATGATGCGACTCTGCCATACCAGGGTTTGTCTTTCGAAGACAACAGGGGAAATCCCAATTTTCTTTGGAAGAAGCTCCTTTCAAAGCCTGCGAGAATGAGCTGTAATTTTATATTTCCCTTTGTGGACACATCCTTGGTAGGTTGCGGAGGGACTGATGGGTGTGTGGAAGAATGCAGAAGGAACATGGGTGGGGAGGCTGAAGCACCTGGGAAGGCAGCAGCAGCTGCCAGCAGGACCTCGGGGCTGAACACTGGGAACAACTTGTGCTGAGGGGAAGAATTTATTGTCAGAATAACCCCACAATGCAGCAGCAAGAGGGATTCTCCCTTTCTGCTCAGAAACTCGCCTTCTGAACATCTGTGTGAGGAGGATAGCACTTAAAAGCCTGTAATTAATGATTCATTTGCACATGTTCTCCATGTTCTCTTTAGTGATGATGGTCATTAGAGAAGTGCAGTCATTATGGTTTGTTATTCACTGTTGATAAATATGGAGCAACCAAAGACATGATGTGCATCCGAAGCATTTCCCTTTTCACTGGAGCCTTTTGCAGCAGTGAAAGCAAAGAGGGAGTGGCACCAGCTCATGGAGGAAGGGCCTGAGTTGCTGTTGGCACAGAAATGAGGGGTTGGACCGTGTTAGCCCAGCACTGTGGCTGCTGGGGCAGGCTGGAGCTGCCCAGGTCCTCATGGTGGACAAAGAACCACTGGTCCAACCCCATGGACATGACCATCCATCCATCCATCCCTCCACCCATCCATCCCTCCACCCATCCATCCCTCCATCCATCCATCCCTCCACCCATCCATCCATCCATCCATCCATCCATCCATCCATCCATCCATCCATCCATCCATCCATCCATCCATCCCTCCATCCATCCATCCATCCATCCATCCATCCATCCATCCATCCATCCATCCATCCATCCATCCATCCATCCATCCATCCCTGCTGTGGCAGGGTAAGGGGGTCAGGGCTGGGCCACCCTCCTGGAGCAGCACATCTCTGGTGAGAACATTCCTGGTAAATTCACCACAAACTGTGACTCTGAGCTGTAGTCAAAATTTGGTGGGAGCACCTCCTGGCCAAAGCTTTTCCAAGGTGCACCAGGCAGGGTGTTGGTTGGCAAAGAAGTTCCACATTCCCACACTTTTCTCCCCCCAGGTGGTGGGGAGGGGGCTGGGACCCCAAGCACAGCGTGGGGAGACGGCAGCGCTGGGAGCAGCTCCGTGTCCCCGAGCAAACAGCTCCAGCCATCCATCCCTCCATTCAGACATCAAAGGGACAGTTCCGTCCTCGCCTTGGGTTTGAGGTCAAGCACTCAATCAGGGAACACTCAGATGGAGCCAGAGGCTGTTACTGATGGTCAGAGCACACAGAGACCAGGATCAACTGGGAAGCAAATGCTCCATTTGCTGCTGCCTGGCACAAAGGCGCCTGGAGATCAAGATGAAGAAGACAAAGAGGAAGATGACGATGAAGAAGACAAAGAGGAAGATGAAGATGATGGCTCGAGATGCCAGCACAGCCCGAGTTCACCCCCACGAAGGGTGAGGAAGGCATGGAGAGCCAGCAGTTCTCCCCCAGCATCCTCAGTCAGGACAGAGGCACAGAGAGCCAGCAGCCCACACAGCCTGGAAGGATGGAGCAGCTGCACACAGACCCAGAGCTGAGGGTCCAGGACCAAAACACCAATTTTCTTTTCAAAAATGCCCAAATACAACATGGAAAAGATGATGCAATGACTTGTAACCAACAAATACCGTTTCCCATTAATTTCTCTCCAGGAGCCTGTGCCTTTTCTGTTTGTTTTTTCTTTTAGGCTGCACTGGGGATTTGCAGACAGCAGTGCTAAAACCTAAAAGGGCAAATAAACACAGGGACCATTGGCTTGCTGGCTCTGTGCACCAGTTTGTGGCAGAAATACCAGCACAGATGAGCAGAGGGCTTTTTCTTTCCTTTTAAGTAATGCTCCTGACCTGTGCATTGGGGGGTGAAATGATTCACTCAGTTTTTTTCCAGAGTCTTGGGGGCTCAGCCATGGTTTTCAGAGTGTATTTTAGAAGGTGAGTCATCTTCCATGTCTTCCTTGGTTTCTTTGTGTTTCATCATAACAATAATGCTTTTTCCCCCCTCTTTTCCTAGTGATTTTCAAAAACTTTACAGGAGTTTTTCTTTCAAAACCCCACCTGCATCTGAAGAATAATGTAGTAAAGCCATAAAAATTGCAACCTGGAGAAGGAACTGCTGCCCCTGGGTCAGCCACGGCAGCTTGTGTCACATGGTGAGGTGCTACAGATGCCAAGAGATCAAAGACAGATCAATTCCATTTCTGCTGCAGCCCTGTGGCTGCTGGCCCCCAGCTCCCCGTGGCAATGGGAGGTGACACACAGAGCCTGCCCAGACCTGGCTCATGCCCAGGGCCAGGGTTCCAGCAGGGGAAGGAGGATGAAATCCTGGTCCTGCTCAGTACCCAGAGGCAGAGTTACACAAAGTGCACAAGGGTTTAATTCTGCTCTGACTCAGCCCAGTCCTGCACAGCTGATCCCTGTGCTGATCCACAGCGGTGCAAGGGGAGCTCACAGATTATTCTCAGTCGAGGGAGGGTGAATTTTCGGGTGTCCATTGTCTGATAGATCCATCTCCACTGTGTCTTAAAGTAAAATATAAATTGCCAGGTTTTCCCTTGTGTGTAATCGACCTGGGCTGGGACAGAGGGCAGGGAGCACAAACTGACTTCTTCATCATACAACGGCTTGGGTTGGGAAGGAACTTAGAGATCATCCAGTTCCACCCCCCTGCCATGGACAGGGACATCTTCCACTACCCCAGGTTGCTCCAAGCCCCTTCCAGCCTGGCCTTGGGCACTGCCAGGGATCCAGGGGGAGCCACAGCTTCTCTGGGAACCCTGTGAAAGGGCTTCACCACCCCTTCTTGTTGAAGCAAGGAGAAGATTTCAAAGAAACTCAGGGTTTATGAACTAATTCACACCACTCTGGAGTCTCAGCAAGCCCAGTGTCTGCCTTTCAGTGCAGCTCAGCACTGAACTTCAAGGGGAAAATGAGATGCTTTTTGTTAAGTACTTACTCTGTGGCTTTGAGGGAAAATACCTCCTTAGCCCCAGATACAGCAGGAGGTTTTATTGCCTTTATTATCATATCACTGGCCACAAATGCTGGAGCTTTTTTCCCATACTTGAAGTGTCAAAGGCGTGTGTGCCCTTTTCCACATCTCTCTCCTCCAGAAATTATGACCTAAATCAAGCAAAGCCAAAGAGCTCTGTAGAAGCATGAGAAATTGGAGTGCAAGGAGGAAGAAAATGCCAGAGATGGTCGAAAAGGTACCCAGACATTTCAGCCCTGTTTTATCATCTGGGGCTGCATCAAGTCAATCTCTTTCTCTGGAGATGCTTAGAGCAATTACATTTGTTCTATTTATTCTCCCTCAAAGGCTCGGAGATGAGTCAACAGAAAAATCTTTTAGGATGAAAAATTGAAACTTGAAATAGGCAATATCCCTGGACAATTTGTTCTGCAATCAGAGCAGCATTCTCTTTCCTTACTGCTCTCAATCTCTAATTTAAAAAGGAAAAAAAAAAAGAAAAAGAAAAGAAAAAACCCAAAATGTAACAGTCACATCTGTAAATACAGTTCTTCTCAGTCTTGCTTGTGAGCTCAAGGAGCTATTTCGAGGCAACACAGAAGTGCTTGTTTTCTAGAGTTCATTTCTGGTGAGAAAATTCCCTCAGCTCTGCTCAGAAAATCCCAGGCGAGAGCAGGAGCCCTCTGGAAGCCTGGAGCCAGCCCACTCACGCACAGCACAGGCACCGAAAGGGAAGGGTAACCCCACACACCTCTTTGAAGGATTTCTTCACCTCCACCAGCGGGTGCCAGTGGGCAATGGGCTTGCGGGGGTAGGCCAGCATCTCGTTCCAGTGGTCTCTGCCCAGCCCCTCGGCGCTGACCCCCACGCGGCAAACCCCGATGATCTCGTTGTGGCCCACCCTGAGGAAGGGCAGAGAAGCAGCACCATCACCATCCATCCATCCATCCATCCATCCATCCATCCATCCATCCATCCATCCATCCATCCATCCATCCATCCCTCAGGCTGCCCAAACCTGCCCAGGCAAGGCCTGGCCCCCGCGGCCGGTGAGCCTGGGCTGTGGTGTCTGCCCCAGCACCGCCACCAGCACAAGTAATTATGGCAGTTTTTAAATTATTTCAACGGCAGATCAGTCCAGACACAGGATCTGGAAGGGGTTTGAGTAGAGCTCTGCAGCAGGAATAACCCCAAGTTCAGTAATGCATAATTTACACACCCAGTGCTGCTCAGAAGGGACATTATTTGCTTTCTAACATGGGTTTCAGGATAAGTAAATAACCAGGGGGAACATGGCACTTGCTCAAGGAAATGCCATAAAGCAAGGACCAGCTTTACCAAACTCTCTTTTTTTCCCATAACCATAAATATCAATGTCGCTGTAGCAATAAATCACCAGAGACAGGCTGATACCACTGAGCTCTGCCATGGAAAACACTGTGGAAAATTGCATTTGAGAAGGCAAATCTGCACCCAATGGGATGCTCTCCCCTCCAGCTCCCCTGAGCCTCCCACCTACCGATCATAATCCATGACGGAGATAAGGAGGCTGACTTGATCCATGTTCTCGGGGGGAATGTCAAAGATTATTGCTTCATTGTAGGAGGGATTAAGTGTGTTTTTCTTTATGGTGGTTTTCTTCTTTTTC
The DNA here is from genome assembly GCA_013397975.1 of Machaerirhynchus nigripectus. NCBI lineage: Eukaryota > Metazoa > Chordata > Aves > Passeriformes > Dicruridae > Machaerirhynchus > Machaerirhynchus nigripectus. The sequence continues at coordinate 564,902 of VZRQ01004982.1, forward strand.
AGCCTTCGCCCGTCACAGAGCAAAGACACTTTGACATACGGATCTAGGGAGGGAGAGACAGGAAAAGACCTTTTGTTGATGGAGGTGTGTTTTGTTACCTTTGCAATGTAGAAACAGCTCTATCAGAGGATGGGCTGCGAGTTCCCATGAGCCAGAGGCAGTCCTCAAATGGGCTTCTAGATAAAAGTTTGTTTGCAGACCAGCAAAAGCCACCATTTCTCATACTGGTGTGGGTGGTGACCTGAGGTTCAGGCACCAGAGAACCAACACTGCATTATTATTGCTGCAGAAAGGCTGAGCTGGCTTCACCTCAAGTCTCAATTCTCAGACATTTCATATGGCACTGAGCTCCAGCTGAGAAGAAACATTTTCTGCAAAGGTCTCTGTTGTTACTGCCTTTTGTACAATGAAATTCAAGTACTCTGAAGTTGGTGTCTGGGAAAGAAACTGGTTTTTATGATGAAAACCAGAATTTGTGCGTGCTGAATTTGCAGGTCAGCTCTTTGAAACTGCGAATGCGAGCAGTCTTCAGGTGGCTGTGATCCTTAGGTGTGAGTACTGGCCACTGGACAGGGGAATGCACATTCCAGTGGGATTTATCCAAGTGGCCCAGGATCCTTTCCTGATCTTGGGGTGAAACAGTTGATTCTGGCTATAAAGGGCTGCAACAGATCTAAGTGCCCAACCCAAGGGATGGATCGGAGCTCTGGCCCTGCAAACCCTCCAGTGGGATGGGAAACAACTGACAAATAATTCTGCTTAAAAATTTTTGTTTGCACTTAAAATACAAACAAATCTTTCTCAGGTGTTTCTGGGACGGTTCACCCACCATCCACTGAGGATACTGTGAGGGAAGAGGAGGAAATGTGGATGCAACGGGGTCCTCCTCAGCCACCAAACACCCACCTGAGTAACCAGTGATGTCCATAGCTTTGAGATTCCTGCATTTAATGACTGTTAAGGTGAGGCGACCTGCAGTTGGCAAATAACAAAGGGAAAACATGATCTCGCCCAGGTCCACGCTTTCCTTCAATAAAACAGAGAACACATTTTATTGGAAACGTGCAGAACCAGCCAGGTGCCTCCTCCTCCACCACAGCGTTTCCTCTGCTCTGCCATTTGGAGTGAAGGACACTTTATGGTGGTGATTCCAGTGCAGCCCAACAGCATTTGGCTAAAAATGAATACAGAGAACAGGAAAAATGTGTTACACCTTCACATCTTAGTTAAGGACAATCTTCCTCTGCCTTGGTGGACTTTGTGCTTCCCGTTGCAGCCTCCCAGCTATGCACAGCTAAGGCACAGCTGAGGCACTCCTGCTCCCCTGCTCACACAGAGGAGATGGGGTATCACACCAAATCAGTGCAGTAAGGAAATCAAATTAGGATCAAGTTTTGTTTGAATGTGCAGTACCTGTCTCTAGTGCCTGGTTCCTCCAGGAACGTGACAGACACAGTGAGGTGACAGAAAGATGAGCTCCTGGCCTGCAGTGCTGCTGTGTTCTCCGGCTGTGCACTCCAAAGAACTCCTCAGAAACCTCCTACTACAGCCAGGGCCATCAGTTCACAACATCACAGACTGGTTTGGGTTGGAAGAGGCCTCGAATACAATCTAGTTCCAATCCCCTGCCGTGGCAGGGATGAATTCAGTAACAGGTTTATGACTTTGACAGTGCCCAGCATTTCTGCATAAAATGAAAACGTCTTTGAGTAACACGGTGGTTTTCTCTGATGCTGAGCCTGAGTTTCTGGGCAGTTACCAACCTGGGGGGGTCAAAGCTTTAAACCAGGAGACAACCATGAAGGGCCCACTGAGCTTTTAATTTGTGACTTGTCTACATTTGGACCACCAAGCCCTTTGAGATGCCTCCAAGGAGCTGGCAGAGCCCCGGGCTGTGTGTGTGAGTATAAATGGGGAATTAACCAGCAGATGGCACTCAGAAATGTTTGGTACTTTTGGATTACACAGAGGCCAACACAATTTGCTCTTTTAGTGCCCCATCAAATAACTTTTATCCACGGCTCTTAGCACTTCTTGTACCTGCAGCTTCATCGACTACACCTCCTAAAAGCCCTTTCCATCACTGCCTTGCCCATGGGAATTCAGGGAAAAATAAACAAAGCAAATGTCTTATTTAAACTAGAAAGCATCATTATCTCAAGTCAGCAGAAAGATTTCCAAACACCTTCTAAAAATGGATTAAAAAAAAAAAACTTATTTTCTACATACAGATCCCACATCTGTAGAGCAAACAACCCGTTTATTTTCGGAAACAGTGTGTTTGATTCCTTTCAATGTGGTATAATGATCTGCTGAAAAGAAATTGTAGCTGTTAGGAGTAGAGTGATGGAACTAGAAAGACAAGTAAATGCACTTAAAGCTTTGCTAAGTGTTAGGGGAATAGATCTTGTTGATGGATGAGGTTTTCGCCAAATTATTTCCTGCTCATTCTCAGGTAAGGCAAGGATTAAATCTTTATTCCACTTAGATGTGCAGAATACTAATGAATATTATATAAAATCTTGATTTGGTCTATTCTTTCATGCATTCTTTGTTCTTAGCTGGTTTGGGAGGGATGAGGGCAGAAGACCTTGGACAAGATGTCAGAGGAGAGCAGCCCCGTGTGAGATGGTGACAGCACACTCTGGACACCATCTCATCTTCTATTCCTCTCCTTGCACTGAGAGGACCCGTTCAGGATATAAAATGAACATAAATTGTTCTTTGACCTCACTGTATCAGGTCAAGAGATTTTTCTTTGCAGCCATAAATACAAGAGAGCAAAGCGTGTCCTGTGGGTACATTATTTTCTTGCAGATTATAGACATTGGGACATTTCCAAAATTCATATCAGTACCTTTTAGGAAATAATGGAAGCTCTGAATCAATAGACTCGAAACCAAAAATGTTTCCCTGATTCACAAGCTGTACAGTCATTAATTAAGTAGCTGAGTGCTGGCTATTTGACCAGATCAGTGCTTAAGTGTGTTCCTACCCTCTTACCCACACCACTGATCTCATGCATTATTAGGCACCCAGAGCTTTCTTGGGGTTTTATGCAAACTGTATTTACCCTTCTCAATTTTGATTAAACAGAGGTGTCCTTGGGTGTGCTACAGCTGGCTGAGATGTTCCAGGAGCAGCACATTCCTTAAGAATGGCACGGAGAGGATGAGGGGATGGAGACAAATGTGGTGCTGGATGTGAGGCAGCTCTGCCAGGCTGCTGCACAACACATCTTGGGCATGGGGTTGGCTCTGCTCCCCTCACACCTTCTCTGGAGGCTTTTCCCTCAACAACCCTTCTGCTGGTGCATCTCTACCTGCTTTTTGTGGGGTTGTCGCCCATTAAATGAGATCATTTAGCCAGGAAAACATCCTCTATTGCTTGCAGAACCAACAGGCAGATTCCTCTAGGAGGCATCAGCACATCTGGTGGACTTTGCTCCCCTTCCAGCAGCCCCTCTCTGGGTGAATGGATGTGCCTGGTGCCTGCTTGCCTCACTGCCAGCATTTCTGCTTTCATTACCATCCATCAATCATAACAGCCACGGCTGTTTGCAGGTTGGAAGCCAAGAGCTGTGAGCACCCTGCTAACTAAAACTGTTGCTTTCCTCATGGTTGATCCTGTGCCTCCTGCCCACAGCACTTGCAGGCAAGATGCTCAAAAGGCAGCACAGAGCAGCTCCCAGCACGCTCCCAGCGCTGCCCCAGGGTGCCTGGCAGGCACCAGATCCATCCCTGTGTCCTTAGGCTGCCAAAGCTCTCCGTGCCCTCCTAGGACAGCTCCAGCCCCAGAGCCACCTTGCAGGGTGATGTGCTGTGTGCACCCCGTGTCCCCTGAGTGCCCTGGGACTGTGTCCCCGTTGGGCACAGCAGCACAGGACACGGGGCTGTGCACACCTGTTGCACTTCACAGAGCTCTCAGAAAGTTCTGAACACTGCAGCAGAAGAACAAGCACTGACGGAAGTCACCAAGGGGTACAATAAATATTGGCCACAATAAATATTTATGTTTGACAATTCTCTCCTCAGCAGAGAAAGCAGGAGAGCAAAGGTATGAGACGAGCTATGAGGGAAGCTGCAGGACAGATTTTTGCAAGTTGTGGCATTCTGCCAGTCACCGGGAAAGGTGTGACAGGGCCCACGCTTCCAGCCACAGGGGTGGGGATGTCTCATCTTTCAGTTTCAGGAATAACAATGTGAAATGACAATGATGATGGCTGATTTGGTGTCCAGCTGCAGAGCAGTTCAATTGTTCATTCGCCCTGAGGACCAGCCAGATCCTCCTGGGAGGGCAGTGGAGGAGCAGACAGCTATTATGGAGGGGTTAATGTCATTGCTCTGCACTCAGAGATCAATGTGAGCACTTGGCTTCTCCTGCCAGCCCTGCAGAACACAGAAGGGGCTGGGACTTTTCCTCTCTGAGGCTTGGCTTCTCATCCAGAGGGAGCTCAACAGAACTACTAAAAGACCCAAATCCAACCCTGCAAGGGTTGCCAGCAGCACATCCAACATCTCTCAGCACCAACAGGCTGGTACTGGCCCCGCAGAGCTCTTTCTTACTGTGACCATGTGCACGTGGCAGAGAACTGTGCCATGGCTGCAGGTCCCTGGGGCTAACAGGAGGCAATGGAGTTAGGAAGGATTTATCCCTGTGGAGAATCCCCACCCTGCCCAGCAGGTACTCACCGTGGTGGCGTACTGAATGTCCCTCCAGATGGAAGTCTCCCGGGAGAGGTCTGAGTCCTCAAACAGGTTCTCCAAGATAACCTCTCCTATCATGTCGTGCCTGGAGAACCTGTCAAAGTCAAAGACGCTCAGGTGGAGCTTCCTGCTCGCCAGCTCCTCGTGGGGCACGGGGAAGTGGAAGGACTCGTCGAAGGTGGGGTTCAGAGTCTTCCTGTGGACTCGCGTCTGGAACTTGCGCTTGCGGTCGGGCAGGAGGTAGATCTTCACGTAGGGATCCGAGCTGCCGCAGAAGTCTTTGGCTGGCAAGTCAAAAGCCCTGAGAATTCGGACAGTCAGCGTCTCGTTCTCGTAGTCGTACTTGAGAGTGAAGTTGATTTTCCCACAGGTTTTCTCTGCCTCTTTCTTGGGGTCCTCGGTGTCCACAGTCTTTTGTTTGTAGAGCTCGGGCTTGATGCGGCCGATGCTGGTCGGCTGCTCGGCCACGGCCGGCGGCTCCAGGCCGTAGTCCATGCTGGACACGTGCATCTGCCGGGGGAGGTGCCTCTTGAAGGAGATGTGCCTGCGGGAGGAAGACACAAACAGCTCTGTGGGTTTCCAAGGACGTTGCTCTCCTTTTTCTCCCCTGGACTCAGAAAGCAAGAGAGCACAGGACGAGTTCAGTAGGTGCTCCTGACCTCTGCACAGAAACACACACTGATGGAGTGAGAGCTCCTCTGGACCCAGGCCCAGAGGAAAACCAAAGCACAGGGATTGAATTAAAACCTTTGGATAAGCTGAGATACATGAAGTCACACCAAAGTGAAACAGAAATATAGATTTTTAACTCTTAGTAGAGATATATGTTAAGTGCCTTAAACATTGAAAAACTGCAGCAGAGAGACCTCAAACACAGTTTGTACTGCAGCAGTTTTACCCTTCCACAGAATTTCTTTACTCTAGACAAAACCTAGATGGAACTATTGTTCACACTTTTTAGATAGAGTGTTCACATAACCAATAAGAGCTGATAAAAACTATATACGCAGATTTGTGTAATACCTATGTAAGACTTGTGTAAGATTTACGATCATTAGAATTAGACCAGGATCGGTTAAGAAAAGAAAGCTAGAATTGTGTGTTAATTTTATTGGTTAATCAACAAATATAATCCATTTCTGTAAGTTAGTTAGAGATCAAGAACAACAAAGAAGAACAAGAAGAAGGAAAAAAAGCTGTTCAGCCTGCTCTCACTGCTGCTGCTGCTTTGCCTTATCATGTATCCCCTTCGAACTCTACCTTCAGAAACTCTGGAACTGCAAAATAAAGGACTTTAGTGAAGCAGCAGCCTCCTCTGCTCTTTCACCCTTGGCCAAAAAGGGAGGATGTCCCATCACAAGCTCAACAATAGACAGTGTATGTTACGGGCATGAACAGAAGGCAACACCTCCAAAAACCCTCAAGGAGCCAATCCAGCAGATTTCTTAAATTCCAGAGTATTTGCCACAAGCTGCATTTTCTCACCTGTGGCACAAGTCACAGCCCACAGCTGAACAGATGGGCCCCAACAACTCCTTACCCAAATCACAGACAGCACCACATGGAGACTTTTCCCACTCTCAGTCCTTACACTTCCAAGATACTGGCACTAAGCTCTCTCAGGCAAAAAACCCCTTTTTGTTTTTGCTTTCTTTTTGGTGAGAGAACCACCAGTTCAGAAGGTGAGGCTTTATTCATAGAACCACAGCATGGTTTGGGTTCAGAGGTTTTAAAGCTCATCTCATTGCATCCCCTGCCACGGGCAGGGACAGCTTCCCCTGGATCAGCTCGCTTCAAGCCCTGTCCAGCCTGGCTTTGCTGGGTGTTGCTGCTTCCAGACCTTTCCAACAGACTCATCAGAAACTGATAGATAATTGTTGACAGGGAGGGAGGCACAGCCTCGTCGGGAAGCGTCTCTTGCCTTGAGCTCTCCTCCAGCACAAGCTGTGTGTAAGCAGAGCTTTATCTGAACAAAGCATAAAAGCTTTCTGTGGACTCAGGGCATTATTCCAGATTATCTGGTGTTTACAAGGGCAGTTTATAGAGTTATTTAACCAAACTAAGAACTCTACAGCCAGAGCATTAGCTTTCAGTGATACGTGGTGCTTGCAGACCTTGGCAGGTTCCTCAGAGGTGTTTTGGATGGGGTTAGGCTGGGCTGTGAATCAGAGGAACCTGCCAAGGAGAAAGTGGGTTTGAAACCTGCCCACGTACAGCCAAGTCCCACTTTGTTTGTCCTAATTCAGACAGGCTGAGGGTTTTTTCCTCCTCTGTTGGAAAGGTATAATAAAAGCAGAAGGAGGGTGTGCATGCAGAGAGGGAATCAGCTGTCCAAAAGCAGTGAGGATAAATAAAAGAGTGTGGCTCACAAATGCAGGTGGCACCGTGCTGATTTAACTGAGCTCCTTTAAACAGGGGACTGCCATCAGTGCCTCACTAATCCTGCAAAAGTGCAGCCAATTTTCTGAGCACTGCCTGATTTCCCTGTCACACTCCTGTGCACATCCCAGGCACGGCCAGCGAGGCAAACAGAAGTGCTGGGGCACAGCCAGGACCCTGTGATCCCTCTTTCCTGTCCCCGTTTCACCGCCTTCTGTGTCAAGGAGAGATGCTGCCTTTCACAGGATCACAGAATGGTTTGTGTTGGAAAGGAACCTTAAAGTTCACCTCATTCCACCCCCTGCCATGGGCAGGGACAGCTCCCACTACCCCAGGCTGCTCCAACCTGGCCTTGGACACTTTGAGGGATGGAGCAGCCAGAGCTTCTCTGGGCACCCTGTGCCAGGGCCTCACCCCACTCTGAGCAAGGAACCCCTTTCTAACATCTAATCTAAATCTCTCCTCTGTATCCATGCTGAGAAGGTGTCCCAAGGTTCACACAGCCTTTCCCTGACTTCCTGAGGAGGATGCTGATGTCTCTGTGCCCATCTGAGCACAAGCACCGAGCGCAGCTGGCTCTGGGTCTGTGCAGCGGGCGATCCATCAATTGCGCTGATCGAATCGTTTCTGCCAGGAGCCACAACAGCGAGAGAGAGCCAAAAGGTCTAATTCTGTCTGACAGGGTACATCATTGATACTTCAGCCTGCCTCTCATGCTGGAACAAAATTAAAGTGGCCGAAGCGTGCGGGTGACTTGACATAATGAGGTCAAGTCGCAGTAAAAGGGCTCGAATCCCTGGTTTTTTAAAAGGGCCACACTGAGCCAGTCTTAACACATTCATTGGTTGATGGCCAAGCTTTGGACAGTAATCTGTGTTGGTGCTCTCTTTAGTCTCCCTGATGGTGTCTGAACCTCCAGCTCCATCCAACCATCCTCCCACCTCTCCAGCTGCTCACAGAGCACTGCCCCTGCTGAGCACCCCACTCCTGCTGAGCACCTCATCCCCCGCCAGCAGAATCATGGAATCATGGAATATCCTGAGCTAAAGGGGACCCACAGGGATCATCCAGTTCAGCTCTTACCCCTGCACAGACACCCCAACAATCCCACCCTGGGCATCCCTGGGAGCGTTGTCCAAATGCTCCTGGAGCTCTGGCAGCCTTGGGGCCAGGACCATTCCCTGGGGAGACTGGGCAGTGCCCAGCACCCTTTGAGGGAGGAACCTTTCCCTGATACCCAGCCTAAACTCCCCTGGCCCAGCTCCAGGTCCTGTCCCTGTCACAGAGAGCAGAGATCGGAGCTGCCCCTCAGGAGGAGCTGCAGCCCCCAGTGAGCTCTGCCCTCAGGCTCCTCCAGGCTGAGCATCCCATCCCAGCCCTCACCTGGTGGAAGAGGCCGGCTCCGTGGTTTGCCTCTGGATCCGCGTGCGCCGCATGATGTGATCCTTCATGGACATCTGGACCTCTGCAGGGATGTCTGGGGAGGTGTGGCTGATCTTCACGGCCGCCTCCAGGAAGCTGATGGCCCCCGAGTCCTTGAGCTTGTCTGCCATGCTGTCCTTGTCGCCTGCCTCGCTCCGCAGCACGGCCAGGTGGGAGGAAAGGGCCTTGTTCCTCCAGGGAACCCAGCACAGCTTCCAAAAGAGAAACACAAACACTGCCACCAGGGCCAGGCCACACACAATAACTATCACTGCAAGGAGGCTGACGGAGAGCTCTGAGGGAGAGAAGGACAGCGACAGGGAGGGATGGGAAAGAAGAAAAGAAAAGACAGATGGTGAGAAAATCATAAGCAAAAGGAGAAATGGTCCAAACTGACTTAAATCACAACTAATGGAGAATTCTTAGCAGGTTCATCAAGCCAGAGCCAAGCCCAAGTGAGCAGCCCCTGACAGGCTCGGGATGCACCTGGGGAGAAATGGGTGTCTCCATACGGGCAGAGCTGTGAAGTTTTACACCCTGATGCTTAAACTGGCTATAAAATACCATCCTTGGTTTGCTCTGCGGCATCAGCAAACTGCTGAGTCTGAAATCAAGAAGATCTGTACAATTCCACGACAGAAACAAGCTCGTGTGCTGTACCACAGAAAGTGCCTTTCTGCTTCATGTCACAGCTGCTCAGGCACAGTAATGAAAAAATCCATCTACCAGGATCCTGGATGTGGATTGCTGTTGTACTATCAGCACCCACATCTTGTCCAGATGTGCCCACAGGGAACAAAAAGTAAATACCAGCTCCAAGGGAAAAATAATCACAAGCTGCTGATGCAGAGAAACCAAACACAGCAGGAGTTTGTACAGAAGGTACTACACAGTCTTCCTCAGCCTGAACAGCACTTGAGCTGCGTGTGTGCTCTGATGCTCTGAGACACTTTTACCTCATGTTTGTGTATTTCAGTCTTTTTCTGGAGAGGAAAGAGCTTCTAAAAGTATGTGTGGCTGATGAATCAGGAAAATGGAAGAGATATATACGTGTGTGTGTATAAATATACGTATATATATATATGCAGATACATCATCTAGGCTGTGAAATGATTCACAGCACTGCACAAAGAGAAAACACTGGCTATTTTTGCTTCCTTTCCCACAGTGTATTAATTCCCAGATTCACATCCAGGCCAAAACTCCGAGAGCTCAGGATCCCAAGGAATAGCAGTCCCTGATGGTGGAGCCAGGTTTTGTTCTGAGGTAAGCCTGCAGAGTCAGGGCTACGGCCAGTTCCATCATGGATTGCTTTGAGCTCATGGACAGTTCCTTGACTGCTTTGTTATTTGAAGTGCCCAGTAAAACCACACTGCTTAAATTACCCAAGTGCAGGACAGGAGAGAAAGACAAGCAAAAAACCACTGAACACCCCAGAAGTTTGTATGGAACAAGCATTACCTCTTGCCCGCCCTATTTATGTCTATTCTTGGACCATAAATGTTTTGTGTGACTGCACTGAATTCCCCACCTGAGCCCCAAGGAATGGGGTGGGTGCACTGTGCATTTCTGAGCTGGGAGCTCCCCTCTGTGCTCCCTCACAGCTGCTCTAAATGTGATTCCTGATGTGCTTTACCTTAAACAGGAACCTTCTGTTCCCTTTGATCATATAGTTTAGTTTTATAAAGCTGTAATAAAACATTTAATTATAGAATCCCAGGATGGTTTGGGTTGGAAGGAACCTTGAAAATCTCATCACGCCCCCCTGCCATGGGCAGGGACAGCTTCCATTAGGCCAGGTTGGTCAGACCCCCATCTAACCTTGCCTTGATGACACAGCTGAGAAAAATCTGTGAAATACGACGAAAGACTAAGTTTTCATCTTGAATAAATAGCCAAATATAAAAATTATTTTAAAAAAACCCCCACAATTGCAAGAAAACAACCAAGCCCCCACCCACCATTGGTGAACCACGACAGCAAGGTGTTCAGGAGCACGTTTGTATCACCAAATTTCACTTGGGTCTCTCTGGGAATGCAGCAGCCACTGCAAATTTGGGATTCTCGTATCAGCTCCTGTAAGTGAACTCTCCAGGCAGCATCAGACACAAGATGTGACATCCACACCCGAAGAAGCCAGCCCTGGGAAGCCATCTGTTGTTCCTGATATCCCGGAGGAAAGGCACTGCTTTCCCACAAAATCACTGAGCCCAGCAAACCCAGCAGGAGCTCCAGGCCAAGCTCCCTGGCTGCCCACGGCTCCTCTGACTTGAAGGGAAGGGCTGGAAGGTGCAGAAGGGAAGGATAAACATCACCCAGAGGTTTTTGCAACTTCTCTTTCCCTTCCCAGCCTCCTGTACAGGTCATTTATTTTCTGTTGTAGCTCCGAGGTGGAAACACAGATCGCTGCTGGGGTGAATAAACAGGTCCCATCTTATTCAATAATAAATCAGGTTGTACCAGTCAGCAGCAGAGCTTCCTTAGAGATTTGCCTAAATGTATTCTCACCAAAGCTGAGAGCACAGAGGTTCCACTTCCCTATCCTTTGAGTTAAGTCTTGGAATTGTGCCCAGGAAACTCAAGTGTCAAACATTCATAAGAAAACTCAAGAACCTGGACTTTTTGCAAATACGTCTGTGTTGGTACAAAGGAAATCATTGCAATGCAGAATCTCTCACTGCTGGGAATTGCTGCGTGACAAAGAAGATTTTTTTTTAAGGTACTTCCACCCATTCCAAGGAGTTTTATAGGCTGCATGGCTCAGTCAGCACACCAGGCTCGTTATTGGAAACCATCAGAAATAATCAATTATCCTTTCAGAAAACTTGTTGCCAGCTTGAGAAAGATCCTGGTTTCTGTCACTCCTTGCAGGACTGGAATTCGTAATGTATCTGACAGGATTCACAGATACTTTTATGCATGACCTCCTACTCCTTCCTCTGACAGCTGACACAAAGCACGAGTGGAAGGGATCAGGATTGTACAGACAGTTTTTAAGCATCTGCCTGCTTAGAATATTGGGTTGTTTGAAGATGACACTGAATTCTCCAAGACTTTTTCGTGACTTATTAAACTTAAATATCAATTGGACAGAGTTGACCTTCATTGATTTAATGAGCTTTCTCTTACGAATTTGAAAATACCAGTTACTTTCTGAAAAATATCTGGTATTGAAAATGCTGTGCTTTAAATGTCCTTTAACTTACAAGAAACTGTAAAAACAAGATAATTCCTCATCTAACAGAAAATGCCCCGGGGCCAGAGGCTGTTTTGGTATTCCTGGCACGGGTGGAGGTAAGGCCAGGACCCTCGAAAGGACACCTCAGCCCAGGGGAAGAATGAGCTCCTTGGTTGATATTATCCCCCCTTTTGCAAGGTTTGGATCCAAGGTGTGGGGAAAAGAGGGAAAAGGGGGGTGTGCCAGCATCCAGCAGTGAGGAAGGGCTCTGTCTAACGCAGGAACAGCTCAGATCCCGACTGCTCACAAGGGACAGAGTCACTGAGAAATGTCCCACCTGGGGAAAAACACAACAAGAACTGCGGTTTCATTCTATTCCCCTCTAAAAAATTAATAGTTATTTGTCACTTCATTATTAGGTAAGTGGTGTGGTATAAGCACAGAGCAGCTCCAGCTATTCCTCACCCTGGTCCCGCCAAACTCAGCGCTGCTCCCTCATCCTCGCCCGGTTCCCACAGGAGACACGGGAGAAACTGGAAAATTGGTCTTTTTACAACTTGTAATTGAAAAGATAAAGCTTAAAGGAAGGAGGTTGCAAACACAAATGAACGTGGCTGTTCTCCAGCCTGGCTCCCCCCAGGAGCAAGCGCTGCTTCCCGGAGGAACCCTCGGCTGGAAAATGCTTCTGGCTGCACGGCAGCAGGGATGGAGCTCCAGCCTGAGTAAGGAAGAGGGAGGGGAGAACAAGGAACAGGGAAGGAATGGACATGGGCACTGACAGGATCCACCTCTGGAAGTGCTCAAAGCCAGGCCAAGACCTTGAGTAACCTGGTCTAGTGGGAGGTGTCCCTCCCTATGGCAGGGATTTGGGCCCAGATGATGTTGAAGGTCCATTCCAACCCCTCAACAGTCCGTGATTCTGTTGTTCCATGATCTACCTGCTTGACCTGGTATGCTTAGGATAAGCCATCAAGCTTATAGATTTATTATATACTTATTTTATAACCCACTTGTTACCAAAACACCACAGAAAGGACCTGAAGCCGACAGTGATGGGGACACCAAGAGCACAAATGAGACTGGATTCTGTCAGTGTCACCCCAAACTGATCTCATTTCTCCTTTCACTTGACTTCTTGGTTTGTGTTTTTTAACAACCAAACCCCTTGCTATTGAATCTCACCAAAAAGCTCAAAACTGCAACATTTCCAAGGTCACTTCTTCCTAATGCCTTTAAATCAAAGACAAACAGCCCAGGGCAGGACAAAGAAACAGTGGAACAGTTTAAAACTGTAAAGCTAAACTGAGGAAGGGGAAAACATTCCTTGGTTGGTCCAGCCCTTGCCACCACGGCATCCATGAACTCATAGAGCAGCTCCTCAGCACAGCCCCCCTTCTTGTTTCATCCTGGATGGGAGCTAATGAAGAGATATGGTCGAACTGCCTTTCAGCTTGATGTCCCTGCTGACTTCCTAATGCCCAAACTGAGTTACCAAAGGGCATAATTAGCAAAGTCCAAGCTGAAAGTGATTAATAATATGACAAAGTCATGATTAGAGCAGTCTATTAACTGCAAGACAATAGTGGTCTAATTGTGGCAACATTGACTTTTACTGCTGTGAAGTAGCTTGCACTGTCATTAAAGAGATTCATGGATAACTCCGAGTTTAATGTGAAGAGTTATATTTAATATCCCAAAGATGTAATTTAGCTTTCCTTCCACCCACTCCCCACAGAGAAAACAAAACATGTTTGATGGCTCTCTCAGCACTCCAGCAGCCATTAGTCATTCCAGCTACCTGTTGCTTTTAAACGAAGTTGGAAAGGCACGAGTGGAAGTTTGGGAGGCTGGAAATACTCAGTGAGGGGCAGTGTGGGACCAGGGTGAGGCCACCACCCCCAGGACCAGCTGTGCCCTTTCTGCCTTGTCACTGTGAGGGCACAGACATTTCCTCAGGCCCTGGAGCCCCTCACCAAGGCAGTGGGGACACCCTGACCCCACCTTCTGCCACCACAACTCGCTTGGTCCCACAACCCCATGCTCAGGCACAGACCCAGACACAGCCACCAGCCTGACCCTGCCAACAGCCCAGGGGCATCTTCCCTGGGAGAGGTTCTTCCTCCTAAGCTCTCTGGTGGTTCATGGAAAATCCGGGCATCAGGGAGAGCTCGGGCTGCTTTGCTCCCTGCTGGGGTCCCTTCAGCTGTAAAAGCAGCTCCTGGCTCTTCTGAGCTACAGCTGGGAGCATGGAACATCCTCCCACAGCAAAAGCTCCTGGAAGGGCAGCTCTAGGATATGGCAGAGCCCAGAGCAGGGGGGATGGTGATCACCTCACTCACACTGGCTGTGACTGGTTCCCCTGTGCCACACACCACGCATTGCTCACACCACCCCAGCAGATACTTCCAGGCTTCTCTGTCCATTTTCTGCTACATTTTTCTCTTGCAGGAGTGCTTGTGAGAATATATTGCTCTGTTTCTGTAGGGCTTTGCGGGGAGCACGCACTCAATGATGGATTACCACAAGAGGTGCTGCTGGAGGAGAGCAGGCAGCTCTGGGGCTACAACAGACCTTGTGAGGCACCCACCAACTGCTGATCTCATTTTCTCTCGATTGAGAAGCAGCAGCAATGTGAGCCTGATTAGCTGAGGGCTGGAAATTGGGCACGGGGAGCCGTGGTGGATCTCGGAGGCCTGGGCAGGGGGAGCACAGGGCAGCAGCTGCAGAGGAGGAGGAGGAGGGTTCCACTAAACCCCAGCCACAGAGATGTTTATTTAGCAAAGCTGCTCGGCTTTGGAGGAAGAAACAGGGACTGGCTGGAACAGAAATCAAATATTAGAACCCCACAGCAGCATCCAGCAGCACCACAGAGACAAGAGGGAATGTCCCCTTTGGGGACAGAGCACGGAGCAAACTCTGAGGGGCACCGCGGAGGGCAGCAGCAAACAGAGCCCTTTGCAACAGGGATTCTGGAAAGGAAGCTGGCTGGCTTATAAATCCCGGGATGCTGCGCTGGGTGAGAGGTGAGCTGCAGTGCAGCATCGTGCAGTCCTCAGCCAGCTCCTCATCCCTCTCCAAGCCTGCCATGGCCTCGGGAATGGCAGCAGAACAAATGATACAGATCAGACTGCCCGTCACCCCACACAGTTCCTGCACCAGCAGGCTCTGTGTTTCCAGAGCTCACAGTGTGTGGGCACTGGGGGGTGCACAGGGCATGGCAGTGACAGGGAAGCACTGCAAGCCGCTCTCTTATTGCCCCTCTTTGCTGGGCTTGTGTCCAGTATGCCAGTCCCCTGCTGATGGCTTCATTGCCACATTTCAGGCCCCCTCGCTGCCATTTGGCTGTCATTTGAAACTTCATCAAGTTCTTGATTTGCTGGCCGTGTTCTCCGGGCAGGCAGGAGCTACAGGAATATGCTCTGAAATATTCCTGAGCTAGACGAGTCATTAGGAGCTGTCACTTCAAAGTCTGGCTGCCGTCAATTCACTTCTCACAGGCAGCGCAGGAGCTGCTGCTCAAACACAGCGCAGAGGTGGGTCCTGGCCAGGGGGAAATATTTCATCAGCCTCTCAGCAGATGTTAAAGGGCCAGGTCAGGACACAATTCTGGGTGGGGCAGAGCTCTCGCTGCCCCTCAGACGTTATCTCATGCTGTGGGAGGTGATAAGGGCTGCAGAGCCCCCCTGCAGCAGCAGCTCTGACCCCATCGATCACCCGCAGGCCCGAGGGTCACAAACTCGGTTTTTTAGACCCTCATAGCTTCTCCTGTCCAGGGAGTGATCCCAGCACCAGGAGCAGGTGTCACCCACGGACACCCTGCTCAGAGCAGCCAGAGCTTGGCTGCTGGTCAGGCTCCGTGGGGGGAGAGGGGCCATTACCCAGCCAAGGGCAGTGCTGCACCCCGAGAGTTTGAGGGAGAGGGAAATGAAGTCACAGAAGTACTTGGCACCATGACCCATCCAGAAAGAAGCAGAATCACAGAATTATGGATTATCCTGAGCTGGAGAGGACCCACAGGCATCATCCAGTCCAGCCCCTGGCCCTGCACAGACATCTCAACAACCCCACCCTGGGCATCCCTGGCAGCACTGTCCAAACGCTCCTGGAGTTCTGGCAGCCTCAGGGCCGTGCCCATTCCCTGGGGAGCCTGGGCAGTGCCCAGCACCCTTGGGGGAGGAACCTTTCCCTGATTTCCAGCCTGACCCTGCCCTGGCACAGCTTCAGCCATTCCCTGGGTCCTGTCCCTGGTCACAACCCAGGTGGGTTTTTCTCTTGGTAATGAAAGTAAAAACCCACTGATTGTTCCTCTCAGCTGGCCAGGGCTGAACAATGGCCTGAAATATCCATGGAGACCCTGAAAGAGTCCCCCACTCCCTGCACACTCCCAGCACCACAGGACAGGTTTCTCCAGCTGAAGGCAGCCAGCCCCAGCTGCTCTGGACATGCCCAAGCCTTGTTTTGTTATTCCATATCAACCACAAGTAATTCCACAGGAGACAGCACAGGGAATGTGAATTGAGAACAAGTTCTCACAGTTTGCTGAGCACTTTCACACTCAGCTCATCACACATCAGTGGCAAACACCCCTCTCAGAGCAGAAAGGTGGGAATGCTCAGGAAGGGGATGTTCTGCGAGGAGACATCCAGAGAATCGTGGAATCATGGAATGGTTTGGGTTGGAAGGGACTTTAAAGCTCATCTACTTCTACCTCCTGCCATGGGCAAGAACACCATCCACTATCCCAGGGTGCTCCAAGCCCCATCCAGCCACAGAGTCTCCCTGGAAGCTAAAATGAGATTTATCCTGTTCCTGTGCTTCTCCAGTCCCTGGGCTCTGAGTCCTGCACTATCAGCTCCCACCAGCTCCCTCCTGCCAGCACAGGCTCCCCAGGAACCCTGACAGAACCTCCTTGTCTCCTGCATACACCCAGCCAGGAAAAGGATCCTGGGAAGGTCAGGACAGGAATGTTCCAACTGCCTGTGCCAAAGTTTCAGCTAGACAGCAAAAAACTTCTTAAAAATTAATTTGCTGCTACCACAGGGTTCCTGCCATGCAAGAGCTTATCAGAATGCAAACTATAAGCTTCAAAGGGGAGGATGAATCAGAAGCTATTTTGAGAGTAATTATATAAGACTATAAAACTCAAACCATCTCATTACTGCACGTTAAGGATGGAGACAGCCCTTCATATGGAGACCTCGCAGGGATCCAGTGTTTCAGTGGCTGATCTATGGCCCAAGAGCAAACAGCAACCTCATCCCTCCCAACCAGGCAGAGCTTGCTTCACTGAGCACTGCCAGGGCTTTCCTCACCATTTGCTGTGTTCCTTGTGGGGGTGTGGTTCTGTAGCTGGGCAATGAGACACCAACAACTTCACCCAAAGTTTTGTTCCTTTAACTGTTGTGTAATTCAGAATCAGGGAATGTCCTGAGCTGGAGGGACTCACAAGGATCATCCAGTCCAACCCCTGGGCCTGCACAGACACCCCAACAATCCCACCCTGGGCACCCCTGGCAGCGTTGTCCAAACGCTCCTGGAGCTCTGGCAGCCTCGGGGCCGTGCCCATTCCCTGGGGAGCCTGGGCAGTGCCCAGCACCCTTTGGGGGAGGAACCTTTCCCTGATACCCAACCTAAACTCTCCTGGCACAGCTCCAGCTGCTCCCTCGGGTGCTGTCCCTGTCACAGAGAGCAGAGATTTCTCTGAGAATTTGCTGTCCTGGGAAGCAGCTCTCAGCTCATTAGCACCAATACTTGCAAATTCCCCAATTTTATAAACTCCAACTTATAATTAAGGAGAAAATACTTAAACCATAAATCTGCACCTGGAATAAAGTTCTATTCCAGCATCCCCAGCCACAGCCTCAAGGCTTTCCCATGTCGTGCTGGAGCCTGCGGCACCTCACGGCTGTGAGAGGATGAGCCCCTGGGACACCCCCGAGCTGTCACCTGCACTGTACCCTGCCTGCAAGGAGCAAAGAGAGTTGTTTTTATTCCTGCCTACATATCCAGGCTGCAGCTGAAGATCCTGCTGTGTCTTGGCCCGGAGGAGGCAGCACAGAGGTGTGGGAGATGCTGTGCCCGTCCTCTCTGCACCCTGTGCCCGGTCCCTGGGTGGGGACTGTCACAGCTCATGGTCTGACAGGGCTGATTAAACGAGTGCATTACACAGAGAAGAGACACTGTGAAACCCTCTGCCACCTGGTGTTCTTCAGTTCATGGTTTGGTCCTTCTTTCACCCAGGGAACAAACAGCAAACGCTCTCAGACATGGGACTGGGAGCTGCTCCAGCCCCAGGGGAGTTTAAAAAACCAGAGGGAAATCTGAACAGAGTAATTCAGATGGACACATCAAAGGTGATGTTCAAGTGCAGATTCAACCATGAGGCACTTCACGTCCCTCTGTGTAATACAACAAAAATAAAGGAAGAAAATCAACACTTGCGAATCACAGAATTATCAAGGTTGGAAAATGCCCCTAAGGTCATAGAGTCCGACAAATGGAAGTGCACAATACACCAAAGAAAGGGGTCTGAGGTAAGATGAGAGTTTGGTGGCCTGCAGCTCATGCTTTTTTCACTGAAATAGGATGGGGAAAGAGTTAATTGCCCCAAAAAGAAGGCAAAAAGTCCTGAATAGGTGATGAGCCCTGCATGGCTCTCCAGGCAGGAGGAGCCTCCACTGTAGCAGCCAGAACACAGCAATGAAACCCCACAGAACCTGCATCTCTGCGGGGCTGCAACACCAAATATCCAATGTCCCAGGTGCCCGCTCAGACCCTGACTCTGCCCAGGGACAGCCCTCAGCCCATCCTCAGCTCCATCCCCCCAGATGGACCTGGAGACAAAACTCCCTTCTCCCGCCACCCTCCACAAATCCCACTGGGCTTCACGCGGTGCTGAGAGACAGCAGGGACAAGAACTGACCCCCAGTAAAGTGGCTGGGCTGGAGGAGCCCCATCACAGGCTCCTGAAGACAAAAAATGTTGGTATTCAGCCATTATTGACTGTTTTGGGCTTTCCCTCCAGGCTGCATCCGAGGCAGATTTGTCACAGAAACTTCTGCTGGCGTGTGCAACCCAAAGGGGAACTTTGTGCTGTCAGAAACGCAGCATTTCTGTTATCAAAAGTGACAAAAAAAAGAGGAAAAAAAAAACTTTTTCAAGCCGAAGGAAACATTCCCTAGTGATTTATGTCACTTTGTGACTTAATCAGCTGCTCTCTAGAGCATTATAAATGTGATAGGAAGCGTTGTCATTGCTTTCTGCCTAACTGATGACAAGCTAATGAACTATTATAAGCCACAGTGAATGCAATTATGGCACAGGGCTGTGTGCTAATCCCATGACATTTTATCACAATATGCTGTAGCAACATCTGTAAACAACTCGGTGGTGCTGAACACACACAGCGACCAGGGCTGGGGTTAAATCCCTGCTGAGCATCCTCATCCCCTGGGACGTGGCCCTGCACAGACAGGACCTGAGCTGAGCCCTGTGTGCCAGGGGAGCCTGGCTGAGGCTGCTTGACACGGGGGAAGCCTCTTATCCAGACCTGGAGCTGAGCAGAGCCAGGCAGAGAGGAAAGCACGGAAATCCAGACACTTCTGGGATGCAGAAATCCAATTGCGTTTCAGGATGCGAAGCGAACGGAACAAGTAAAAGCTTTTCACCGTCTCTCCACCACCAAAAACCCTGGAACTTGAAATTTCCTTTCAAAAACTTGATCAAAGCCGTGTCTGCTGTGAGACACCAGCGAGGCTGGGCTCAGCAGTGCCTCTGTGCCCAGACTCTCCACCCTGGAGCTGCCACCTCGCTGCCCTTCACTTCCTACAGTGGGATTCAATTTTGGGAAAAGGCTTCCCTGTGTCTCCCTCTCAGACTCCATTTTGGCTCAAAAAACCACTAAAATCAGGCTGCCATGAAAAGATCTCAGGGTAAAGCTTGACAGGGAGCAGAGTTGGGGTCTCTCCCCATCCCAGTGCTGGAAACCTCCTGTCCTGGGGTCCAGGCTCCACAGTCTGGGGACCCCAAAAAGCTCAGTCAGGAGTGGGCAGAAGACCTCAAGCATGGGACAAGGCAGCCCTGAAAAGCTTCCCAGAGGCTTTCCTTAGTGCCCCCTGCCCAGGACACGGAGCCCCTCCAGCACAAGGCGCTCCTTGAGCTCATGAGACATTCTGGGTGAGTTTATTGCCTGGACCTGCCCCATGGGAAACCCAAAACTGGAGATGCAGGATTCTTCCAGAACTGCCCTGGCTCCAGGTGCTGCAAAGGCCGGGTGATACCCAGCCTGGTGCCCTCGAGCTGCCAGCTGGAGCCACCTAGACCCAAAACAGCCTCACAAACCCACATCAGTCCCTCTTTCTCTGTCCCTCCCAACTTGTCACACTGATAATACCAGCACACAGCAGGCACACTTGCACTGGCAGATCCAGAGCTGGATTCAGACGGAGCAGCCAGGAAGGACTCACCTGCCTGGAGCCCAGGGCTGGCACAGGGACTCTGCACCCAAATGCAGAGGTTTGGAACAGAGTGTTTCTTTGTTCAAGCTGCCCTGAGTGAGGAGGGAACTTCCTCCCCATGGCTCTGCTCCTGCCATCAGCTGCTGCTGCTGCTTCCATTAGCTTGGAACAAAGACAGGGCTCTTTAACCCCTCCGGCATGCTGCTGTGCAGCAGTGGTGTGTGCAGGCTGTGCCTGATCCTACACATTGATTAAATGGATTCTGAGATGCCCTTTCCCAATGGCTCCCACCACCCCACACCCTGCAGCTCACGATTCTTCCAGCCTGAGCATTTTCACCAGAGCCCAGATTCAGAGCTGGGATCAAACTCCGAGTAAACGCTCACCAGCATCCAGGAGACAAAGTGCTGCATCTGGAGAGAGAAACTGAGGTGTCACCTCACACTGTGCCACACAACTGTATTCATTTCTTTGCAGCAGCTCCAAACGCACAGAAAATCAGAGTATTACACCAGGGGCTGGAATTCCTGGGCAATTATTATTCCGTGGAACCAAACGGTCCAGGGCCGTGTGCCTTAAGGAAGGTTTGGAGAGGGCTGGTGTGAAGGGAGCTCCTGGCGTGCTGCCTTCAGGCTTCACTGCACAGTTTGCTGTCATGTTGTCAAACATGAACCTGCTACAGCACAACAAACTGAACTGAACAGAGAGACACCCTCAGTCGGCAGCTGCGGCTCCGCTGCGCGCGAGGCTCCCCGCAGGAGAACTTTCTTTTTTTCCCTAGGCAGGGAAAATGTACAGTTAATAGACAATCACTCCAAAAATCCCCTCCCTGACCCTCCAGGATGCCATTTTGCAAGGTACAAATATAATTAAAGACAATATGTGGCAGGGGAACTTAATTGCATCTCTCCCCAACAACTGCCAGCGCGATTGCTCTGTCAGGGAGTCCGCTGGATGGAAACACTCACAGACAAGATCCCTGATTTTCCAACACGCAGATGGGAAGGGAAAATATAAATTGTCATCTTTGAAAAAGAAACAGCAAATATTAAAGGCAGAAAAAGCTGCCTAACCAAGATGAGATGGGAACCTGGGGTCCTGAGGAAGAATATTCGATTGTACCTGGAAATGTGAGCAGTGAGAAGAAACTGTTATGATAAACAAGGATGATTGAGGTTATAGGTAAATAAAACAATTGTATCAGACGTGACCCCCCGTTCTGGGTCTGGTTTACCCCTGCACAATGAGCACACACACGGGAGACAATCCGGCTGCCAGGAGCACACGGCGAGTGCAGCAACTCCAGCACAGCCAGGATGCCGAGCAAAAAACACCTGCAAACACAGAAACACCAACCACCTTCCCAGAGCCATCCCACAGAACTGTGGGGAAGATCGGGGCCAGGCTGTGCCCTGGTTTGAACCAGCTCGAAGCACACGCCAGGTCTCAGTGCAACACCGGGAGAATACCAAGAGCAGGGGAAAATATTTCAACAGCAAAGGCATTTTGCTGAAGCCAAACGTTTTTTAAGGATAAGCATCTCCATATTATGAAAAAAAAGGCGAAGAATTATTAAAGTAACTTCAGAAATGTGGACTTACCCGAGCGGCGGCAGCTCCTCAGCGCGGTCCCTGGTCGCTGCCCTCCGCCTGCTCGCGCATCAATTAACACCGGCAGCAAGCCCGCTGCTGTTTCTATGGAGTTGGGGATGCTGATCCCTGACTATGCATGAGGCTGCTGCAGCTGCATCCGAACAGGCTCCCGGGTCCGCACGAATCCACAAACGCGAGCAGCCTCCCTGCTCTGCCTCGGGAATGAATCAACCAGCAGCAATTAGGCGGCTGCAAAGCTGCGCCTATGCAGAGAGGTGCTCACAGGGCTCCCGAACACGCACACTCCACACAGCTCCAGAGGGGCATTTTATTTACCTGGACCATGTCAGAGCATAGCCAGAGGCAGCTGGAGAGCCACAGAGCCGCACACAATACATGAGCAGAGACACATGTCTGTAGACAGGCGATTTAATCCGTTTTTCCTCGATTTACTCTGCCGGTTTCAACCTTATTTCAATACAGTTTTACAAACCTTCCTCTGGCAGCAAGGTTTGAACCTGATACCTCCAGGATCCCAGCCTGGCTTAGTTGAGCTAAAGAGCAAATCTGCTGCACGTAGCTCTGGCTGGCTCTTCCCTGGGAGGAAAGGCAAGATCCATTTTGCAAGTGCATTACTCTGTGATAAAAAAGATATTTGCCCCAAGGAGCTGCTCTTCACATGCCTGGCCTCTGGAAACTCAAGCTTCAGTGATTAATATTAGCTTTGCCTGGGTGGCTTGGAGCATGTTTACTGTTATATTGACTTAAAATACACTTGAATGGCGATTCAGAAAAGTGTGTTATTATGCCTGGTGAGTAAATTCAAGACATGCCCATATTTCACAGGTAGTGGCTGAAGGCATCCCATAACCATGAATGGGGGTGTCATCAGTTCTCCCATTAGTCAAACTAATCTGTCAGGGGATAGTTTTTTTCCCAGAAAATACTCCAGAAGCAATTTCTCAATTTAAAAAATGATCTTTCTGCACCGATGTTCCTGCGATGAAAAATCCTCTATTGCCCAGAAATTCCCCCCTTTTTCTGCCCGCAGAGAACACTTCTGTGCTTGGTTTAACATTTTAACAGTCTTTGCCAAGTGCCAGGAGGGTGTTCAGAGCCGTGCAAGCTGTGCTGCCTGCACCGGGACCTTCAAAAAGAGCAGTTCACACAAGGGGCAAAACACCAAATGTGCTCTGAATTATCGGGGGTTGGAAGACAGGACGGGTGACACCGAGTGCTGGGGAACACAGATATCATAAGGTCTCTCTGACTCTGTGTCTTCCCCAGCTGCCCTGTTCCTTCCTCTCCAGCTTTCTCCTCCTGCAGCAGGGAAGCACAGGAGCGTTTTGCTGGGGTGGATCAGTGCATGAGGGAGGGTTAGAGGAGGGTTCTCACCATGCTGAGATCTGCAGGGACTGCTGGGGACAACCTGCAGCCCCTCTGCACATCCCCCACCGCCTCCTGCCCTGGTTCCACCAGGCAGCAAAGCTCTGTACAAATGGATCACTAAGGCAAAAACCCCCAGCTTAGGTTATTTAAAGAAAGTTGCAGCACAGAAGTGCTGGAGGTAGAAATCAAACCCAGAGGTTTGCTCCTGGATGTGCTTTGATCCCAGGACAAATTCCTTCCTGTACCCAGGCACCATCCTTTAAATCAACATCATGAGATGCCAGCTCCAGTCACAGCATCATGGAATCCCAGACAGGTTTGGGTGGGAAGGAGCCTAAAGACCATCCAGTCCCACCCCTGCCATGCTCAGGGACACCTTCCACTATCCCAGGGTGCTCCAAGCCCTGTCCAGCCTGGCCTTGGACATTCCCAGGGCTGGGGCAGCCACAGCTTCTCTGGGCACCCCGTGCCAGGGCCTCCCCGCCCTCACAGGGAACAATTCCTTCCCAATAGCCCATCTAAACCTACTGTCTTTAGTAACACTCAGTAACACGGCAGGATCACTTCAGAACGAGTCCCGCTTCCCCGTTCCCCCACAGGATCTCCGGGGAGTGGCTGGCAGCCCCTGCCCTCAGCCGGGCGCTGCGAGCCCGCGGGGAGCGGGGCCCGGCTCGGGGCAGCCCCGAGCGAGCNGTAACACTCAGTAACACGGCAGGATCACTTCAGAACGAGTCCCGCTTCCCCGTTCCCCCACAGGATCTCCGGGGAGTGGCTGGCAGCCCCTGCCCTCAGCCGGGCGCTGCGAGCCCGCGGGGAGCGGGGCCCGGCTCGGGGCAGCCCCGAGCGAGCCAGCAGCACGGCTCAGCCCGAAGCGAGAGCAGCCCGAGCAGGGCCCGGCTCAGCCCCAAGCGAGAGCAGCCCGAGCAGGGCCCGGCTCAGCCCGTGCTGCTGAGAGCTGTGCAGGGCACGGCACAGGCCTGGAACCAGGCGGGCAGGGGGGCAGGGCCGCGGCTCCATCCCCCCTGGGCAGGAGCGGGCAGGGACAGCTCGCCCAGGGGAGCTCGGAGCGGGCTGTGGGGAACCACAGGGTCACAGAACATCCTGAGCTGGGAGTGATGCCTTTTCCTGCTCTTAAAATCAAGAGGCGAACACGGTTAGAAGGGGAAAAGGGCATTACCTTGGTATTTATTGTAAGGATCCTTAGGTGCACCACGACCAGGTCGAATACACCTCCATGCACCCCCGCCCTGGCCACCGCAATCCCCCTCCTCTATATCTGGTCTTACATTCTAGGTCTTACTAATTAGCATATCTATCAAAAATTCCCCAATGAGAGGCTCGAATGAGCCCCCCTCCCCAAGGAACCCTCCCCTGGATGGTTCTATCTTAGTTTACAAAATGTGTTCTGGAGAGGACCTTGGGGTCTGGGCACACTGGCACCCTAACTGCAAAGCCTCTAAAATGTTTGGTCTCTTAGCTTAACAAACAAGTCCAAGAATGTAGGCAAAAAGCACCAAGAATACAGAAGTTGCAAAAAGGTATAACAGGGGTATAAAAGAAAAGACAAAAATCATCATGGCATCAGGAGGGACCCACCAGGATCACCAAAACACAGTTCCTGGCCCTGCACAGCACCACTCCAAGCACCCTCCTTCCCAAAGACCCCGGAGCCTGTTGCAGCTCCACTCCCGCGGGCAGAGGGGCTGGGAAAGGCGGACAGATCACTGTCCCCACGGTCCTGTGAGGTCCTGACTCCCCTGCTCCACAGCCCAGGACTTTGCCCTTCAGTACAGCTGGGCCACAAACTCCCTGGGCTGCATCCAAGAGCTCTCACTGCCCCTCCAGGTCACAGAAGGGATGAGTCCATCCTCTCAAGGGACGTCGCCTGAGGTAAATGTTGTCCCCACAGCACAGGCCCGTGCACGGGTGACACTCCCTGCACGACAGCTGAGGCCTGGCAGGGAAGAGAGCGATCAGATGGAGGGAGCTACGGGGGAGGACTGGAGATAGGCACAACAAAAGGATGCTGCAGCTCGCTCCATCTCGGGACCCCAGCCAAGAGATCGGTTCTATTCCTGGCACCGCCGCGGGCCCAACTGCAGGGAGAGCTCCCCCTCTCATCCCCACTGATGCAGCGGCACCGAAACCTTCCCCAGCCAAACTCCTCATTTTTCTGACAGATTTGGCCGCCGGGCGAGGCGCCGGCAGCGCCTGCAATCCTCCTTTGCTGGGTGTACTCAGGAGAAATGCTGCAGCTCGACTGCTCTTGTTGGCTGCGAGGAGCAGATTCAGCTGTTACATAACCAGGGAGCAGAGGTGCATCCACTTCATCCACAGCAGTCCTTTCAGCCACTCAGTCCAGAATGGTTTAAAAAAAAAATAAATCACTGCATCAAAACTTACTCTTACATAAACTATTCAGTAACGTTTTTACATTCACAGTTTTTTTCCACTCTTGGATGCAGTTCAAGAAGGTTGATGATACCTGGCTCGTTTCCTTGCCACTCCACACATTCCCTGATGATACTGCTCCCCATCCACGCATGAAACAGCAGAAAAGGCCGAACTGGCCCTGTGCTGAGCTGTGCAGGAGCAGCCTGGCTCCAGCTTTGGCAGTGCTTCCTTCAACCTGAACTTCAGCAGGACGCTCCACAAGCCGGGCTGATCCAGCCAGTAGTTAATAGATTTATCCAGGAGGCAACAAACTGCCCGAGACGCCGGAGACTCCACATGATGATGACAAATAAGGCCAGTTTGACTCCAGCAAATTTGGCGTGTGGCTGCTGGGGCCGTGCTGCCCACACGGGGACACTCCAGCAGGAGCCAGGGCTCCTCTGCCCTGCTTCTGACACGGCACCTGCCTGCTGCCATCTGCTCATCTTCACACAGCCCCACCTTCCCCCTGCCTGCCTGGGTGAGGATGGACTCGCTGCGTCTGAGCACGGGACCGCAGGCGGCCGAGAGCAAATCTGCTCAACATGAGACTTCAGGATGAAATGGACAAAGCATCAATGCAGATAATTAGATAAACATCCAGGCACTGATGGAAAGGCATCGTACCTCTGTAGCTGTGTTAGTTAACACTAGATGCAAACAGAATTTTTTTTCCCCTTGCTGGAGCAGCTTTACAGCCAGGAACTGAGAAATATTCGTACATGTCAGGCCCAAACTGTGTCCGCAGTGCTGTCTAGACATAAAAATGGGCCCAGTCGTGCGGAGCAGAGACAACAGCCCTGGCTGTTCATGCAGCCAGCCCGGCACAGCTCGCTCGGGGCACTGGGGCTGACACTCAAACCACAGCTCAGAGCACAAAACATCCGTGATGCTAAAGGCAGATGATGATGATGTGATCCCGACCTGAACACGAGGTTCTGGACAGGCTGCACAAACAAATGCAGATCTGTCATATCAGGGTGGACAGAACAAGAGCAGTGCAGAGTATTTCTGCTGCAGAGTCAGGAAAATGTTAATTTTGGTGCAAGGTAAAGAGTTCCTTGTATCATGGAAGTGATGCAATAAGTTTGCAAGCTGTTTGCAATAGAGAACGCTGCTGCACGGGGTGTGATGTGGAAGGACACAACCAGCTGTGGTAAGAGGCCTCCAGAACAGGCAGGTATAAAACAAACTCATTTTAAGAAGCAGATTAAGTTACAGGCAAAGTGGGATGTGAAAGGAAGGTGTTTGGCTGGATGCATCAGCAAAGCAGTGCTGGAAGCACCACTGCAAACCAAGGGCTGGCAGAATCCTGCTGCCCTGTGCCCTGGGTGCCAGCTGCACCCCAGCATGAGGTCCTGGCAGAGAGGGGCAGGAGAAAGGGAGGGAAGATGACACAGAAAGCCTTGGGCAGGGATTGATGGGCAGCTGTGCTGCACAGGGGCTCTGTGCAGTGTGCTCAGCAGAGGAGAAAAGTTTGTGAAAACTCGTGCTGTAAAAAACACTGTGGAATCCACTGGGTTTACAGATCATTGCCCACAGTAGCCTTGGAAGAAGCCCTCTATGAAAATGTTGGAATACACAAACAACTTACAACAGGTTATCAATAATTCTAAAAACGATGAGATTTGGGGTTTTGCTCCTCAGCACATGAGCCTGGGGTTCCAGCTGCCCCTGCCAATGTCTTCTGAAATGACAGCAGGAGATCTCTCTGGAGCGAGCAGCGGTGAGAACAAGTGTAGGGACAATTCCCCACTTTGCAACACAGAGCTGCCCCTTTGCTGCTGGAGCAGGATTCCTGCTCCTGACTCATCCCTGACACACCAGAGTCCCTCCCTGGCTCTACAACCTGACCAGGAACAACTCAGGCTGTTCTTAGGGAAAGTAGAACACACACATGAAAGTACAGCCAGATCCCTTCCTGGTGAACAGAAATCCATGCAATCCCTGTGAGTCCCTCCATTTCTCAAACCAGGATAGCACCAACCAGTTCCTGCCATCCCAGTTGCTTAAGGAGGCTCTTCACTGATTTTTGTTGGTTTGGCTTTTGTTTTACACAGGACAGGAGTCTGTGTTTTTGAAAAAGGAACTTTCCCAGGAACTGTATCTCATGAAGCAGCCCAGAACATCCCAGCTGTCCCCCCGTGCAGCCATCCCATTCCACGTCAACAGGTGAGGCAGGACTTGCACCCCAAACTTGACCATGGAACATGTGGAAAGGGAAGGAACCCCCCCAGAGGGGTGCCAGGACCAAGCCCTGGGTCTAACATGGGGCTCCCAAACGTTTTCCTCCCCCTGTAGGGGCTGGATGTCCCTCCTGCCTTCCACCAGCACCCTCCAGCAGACGGGAGCAGGGGCCGTACCTGGCTCGGAGATAATCAGGCTCTGGTCAGAAGGCAGCAGGAGGAATTCCCTGCAGGTGTCCAGGTCCAGGCTGGGCAGGCTTTTCTTCTGGCACAGCTCGGTGAGGATGCTGATGGCCCTGCGACAGCGGCCGTCCTCCCTGGGACCGCTCATCGCCCTCTCCGCATCCTCCGCTCCCGCTGCTCTCTAGGAAACTCAAACTAGGAGCAGAGGGTGGGCTTGGGGCTCATCACAGGAGCAGCTTCACTCCAGTTCCACCCTCTGGCATGGCAGCACCTGCCGGGACACCCGGAGCTGCCCCGCGGCCCCTGCTCAGAGCCGGAGTGTCCAGCCCCCGGCGCTCCCGGTGCCTCATTGCCTCTGAGATCACAGCTCTGTTTACTGCCAAGGCTGCTCCAGACAAAGAACCTCCTACCAAACTCAGTTTCGTGCCCTCCACACGAGACGTATTAAAGCTGCAGCCCAGATAATTCCTTTTAACCCTTTCACTGCTGCCCTCTATCCAGGTGCGGAGTTTCAGGTCCCAGCCCTGGATTTTGCCAATAAAATGAGTGGTGAAACCCCCTGGCTGAGGACAGCACATCAGCAGAGAGGAGGAACCTGAGTGCTCCCACAAGCACTGCACAAACTACTTACAACTGCCAAAGGCAGCATAAGAAAAGCTGCAGCTTTTATTGATTTGTTTGTGCTGGTCCTAACACACCAGGCTGCAGATGGCCACGGAGATTGAGAACGCCATTGTAGTTCATAATTAGATTTTTTTCTTTTACTTTCTGCCGTATTTTTTTATTCCTGTTGTAATTTAGCAGGCAGGTCATGCCACGCGACAGAGCACACATTTGACAGGCACGGCCCAAGCAGCAATTGTGGAGCAGGCAATTAAAATTATGTACAGCAGGATGGCTTCTTGCAGCTTGTACAAACCTAATGAGCGCTGTGGAGAGCCAGGGCCGAGGCTGCCCAGGTCCCTCAGCCCCACATCACAGCAGGCTGTGCTTAGATCGTGTTTGTGCTCCCCGTTAATCACCTGCTGGAGCACTGGGAGCTGTCACCCCACGAGTGTCCCAGGGGTGACCCAGCACCCAGCGCAGCACGAGGCCCCCCTGAGCCCAGATCAGCCCCATGGCCCATTCCCAGGCTGGATAATTCCTCCAGCTGCTGGGCTGGTGACTGCCTGTGACACAAAGGGTCTGGTTGGCACCTGAGGAGCACAAAGGCATTGCCCAACCCCCCTGAGAGGCTGCTCAGGGCCCTTTTGGCCACCCTGGTGCCTCCTTGGCCACACCAAGGCGTTTTGGACACGTCACCAGCACGTCCCTCGTGCCACGGTGCTGTCCCCACATGGCACCTGTGTCTGGCAGAGCGACTGACCCGCCGGGCTCTGCTCCTCCCAAAAACCTCTGCTGCCACAACAGCCTGAGTGAAACCTTTTATTAACCCAGCAGCCAGTCACAAAGAGAGACTTTTAATGACACACGGCCCAGCCAGTGCTCCATAAGCTGCTGCTGCAAACGGGCTGAGGCAGAACTGCACCCTGAGAGCTGTTCCTGAAGCTGTTTGTCACCTGCAAGCCAACACCAGCAGCCCCAGCGGTCTGTGTTTGCTGGGGAGAGATTCAGACATTGGGAACTAAACCCAATTAATTTCCCAGAGCTCAATTCCCAGTAATTTCCCGGAGCTCAAGCTCAGGTAGAGTTTGCATCACATTCAGATGACAAACTCCCTAAAGCCACCCACACACCCATTTATTTTTTAAGAAACTTGAGGCTCAAATTATGCCTCAAACCTGAGATTTGGGTCCGGACAAAATCTACTTGGCAAGAAGAGCAGGAGCTGGGGAGGGAACAGCTCTTCTCTGCTCCTCCTTTCACTGCCTCCCCTGGGGCATTTGTGTCCCAGAGTCCCAAAACCAAAGGATTTGTACCCAAGGGGATGCAAGCGAGCCCCAGGCATCACGTCATGTTTCCAGCACAGCAACAGTTTCTGCCTGAGCCACAAAACCTGGCACCAAGAGAGGAGTTCCTGGAATATATCAGTCAAGTGTTGCATTGGAAATTTGAATTTATCTTAAAGAGATTTCAACAGACAAAAAAACCACCCCAGCTAAACTCTTTGAAAAAGGTTAATGCTCAATTGAGAGCTTGTAACACAGAAATCAAGAGAAAATCAATAATAAACTAAATAACTAAATAAATAATAAATAACTAAATAAATAAATAACTAAATAACTAATAAATAACTAAATGAGAAATCAATAATAAAATTCAATTATTTGGGGGAAAAAAGGCTAATTTTATTACAAAGGTAATACCAAGAACTTTTACTTTTAAATTTAAACTCACCTTGGGTCAAATATTCACTTTGATTTACATATCAGAGGATTCCAGGCTCGCTGGGTACCAATAACAGAAGATCCTGGTATTAGCATCCATAATCTCAACAAATATTCCATCAGAACAAAAACCAGACTTTTTTTTACACCTTGTACCTTTGAATTTATGTCATACACACTCTTTATTGTCCAGCAGAGAAGGCTGGAAAGGAGCCAGGTGGCAGCTGAAAATCCAAATGCTGCTTTTCCCAAGCAGGAGCTCTGGTTCCCAGTTCTCCTCTCCCACGCCCACAGAGCAGTTGGGGTACAGATTTCCCCTCTCATGTCCTGCTGAGAAGCTCCCACTTCGCCCCATGGAGCAGCCCAGGAAAAGCCCTGGAGAAGCTGGACCCCACTCCCGGACCCTGCAGCTCCCTCCACCCCTCAGGGCAGCCCAGCACAGCCCCCGGGCTGGCCAGAGCTTCCTTTTCCCAGCTGCCCCAGACCGGGTTGGTACTTGGAAGCCGAACTGCTCCCAAAGCTGTGTTCCCACCTTCCAGGACGAGAAGGAGAGACAATTCCCCAAATCCCAGGGACCTGGCAGAGCTGCTGGTCTCTGCAGGGGCTCAGTGGTGTTGTCTCATCCACATCCACCCTGGCGTTTTGGACTTCCCGAGCCTGGCAGAGCTTTTCCCTGCAGCTGCATCCCCTTGGCATTTAGGGGAGCGTGGACTCCTCTCCCTGACAGGGCAGCGTTTGTCTCCTCCCTGCTCCTGTCCGGTGCCCTGACGCCACTCTTGGAGAGGCAGAGCCAAGAGTAAAACACAACAGGAGCTACCCCAGAAGGGCTGGAAATGGAATAAACTTTGGGGAAAAGTGGCTCAACAGACTCAGCAAGGAAATGAGTTACAGGCAACACAGCAGCTCTTGAATTACCTCTGAAATAATCCCTGCGGGCAAGAGCACAAAACGAATGAAAACTGCAAGGAAAGAAGGAGAACCGCAGCTTGTGGCAGCTCGAGGCTGCTCAGTGAGCAAGGCAGGGAGTGGGAAAATTCCTAAAATCCGAGAGGGACGAAAGAGGATCATTTTCCCTGCAGTAAAGCAGAGGCCAACCAGAGACAACACTGCACAAACATTTGAGAAACTGGGAAGTTTCGTAGCACTCTGCAATTGGATTAATGAGGGTGGTGTGCTCCAGACACACCCACTGGAGGGGATTTACATCGGGGCTTGGAGCAGCCTGTGCCAGGGGAAGGTGTCCCTGCCTGTGCCAGGGGCTGGAATGGCATGAGCTCTGAGATCCCTTCCAACCCAAACCACTCCATGATCCCATGAATGTGTGTTCCTAAGTTGGAATCACAAATACATTTGTCCAGCTGAGACAGAACATGCTGTTCATTTAATCTGCATTAGGATCTATTTGAAGCTGATATTTTTATTTCTTAATAATAATCAAGTCTGGAGAGGGAGCAGCAGCATTTATTTATGCCAGCTCTATCTAATAGCATGGCATTGTTTACTTTCCCAGTTAATATAATAATTGGAAACAGCTCACAAAGGATTCAGAGCTTCTTGCCAGGAAAAATGACGCGGATCTGGATCCTCTGGCAACAGCCCCGAGTCATCTGTGGATAAACACAACGTGCACTGCTGAGCCCCTCCACACAGAGTGGCTGTAGGTGTGTGAACAGCGAGAAACCCAAAATCCTCACCTCACCCCTGCCTGCACAGAGGAGGAGAGCACCTTATCCTCTGGAGACAGGGGGGTAAGAAATAGTCCAAAACAATCAGTTTAAAAACCAATTACTTTGTGCTAAGTACCAAACCTGCTGCACAGAGCCTCAGCAGAAATATAAAGGAGAAGCTGGTTCCCTCCTCGTGTGTTCTGAGTCTGTCCTGGCTGTTCCTTCCCTGTGAGGTTTGGGAGGAATTATTCTGTTCTGGAGAGGGAGGACGGACGGACGGACGGACGGAAGGAAGGAAGGAAGGAAGGAAGGAAGGAAGGAAGGAAGGAAGGAAGGAAGGATCATGCTGAATTTGTAGCCTAAAATGAAAATCCCTGGACTGCACCACGAGCACACTCCAAGACGAGGAGTTTAAAGATAAATAACACATTTCTCTCCTGGGCACAGCCTGGGAGGAAACTGCTCAGCCCAAAGGCCACGGTGGCGGGGGGTGGCAGTCCCTGCTGCCAGCTCCTGTCCTGCAGTGCCAGCAAGGCATTCTGTGCAGGGCTGGCTTCAGTGGATTCAGGGCAAGGAAATGTGGCTTTGTGTCCTGAAAAGCTCCGATTCCAAGAGGCATCTTGGAATATGCTGTGCTGCACACAAAGCTGGACCCGGAGCCAGGCGGCTTCGGAGCTGTGTGCATCCAGGCAGGAAGAGTTCCAGGGGCAGGACTACCACCAAAAGCTCTTTCCTGGTGATGAGACTTCTGAAATACATTTTATTGACCTGGAATCTTTCCATATGCTCAAGGTGAAGAGTCAGAGCCTGATTTGGCAGGGCTGGAAGCTCTAAAAAGCCGTTTCTGCTCCAGCAGCATCGGATGGCTGCTGATATCAGCTGAGCTGGGTTTGGGGAGGTGAAGGATGAGCTGTGCTCAAAGCCATTGTCCAGAGAGCTCAGGGAGCTCCCACCTTCCATAGCTGCCTTTAACACAAGGCACAGCCTCAATAAAATGAATGCAGTGAGAGCCTTGCCCTGCTCAGGTACCTGCCCAAGGACCAAAGGGCAGGGTTGGGGCTGTGTCAGGAGAGTTTAGGTTGGGTATCAGGGAAAGGCTCTTCCCCCAGAGGGTGCTGGGCACTGCCCAGGCTCCCCAGGGAATGGGCACGGCCCCGAGGCTGCCAGAGCTCCAGGAGGGCTTGGACAGTGCTGCCAGGGATGCCCAGGGTGGGATTGTTGGGGTGTCTGTGCAGGCCCAGGGTTTGGACTGGATGGTCCTGGTGGGTCCCTTCCAGCTCAGGATATTCCATAATTCCATGACTTGGCACCCTGGTGCCATCCAGGGCTGTCAGCCTCTGTCAGCCTGGCAAGCTGGGCTTATTTCGGACATAAATTTCAGGAAGATTATGGCAGCAAATACCTGGAACGAGCATTAGGCTGGGATTAGACCCATTTCAATTCCTCAGCCTGATTCAAACAGTTAATCCGAGCTCCCCCGGGTCAGAGTGGCTGCTGTTGGTACAGGGCTGCCAGAAGGCTCAAGCTGGCCTTTGCCTAAATGTTAATGATCAATATTAGCACATCCTTTCTCTGAGAGCAGATGAAAAACTGCTGCTTTTAGGGTCTCATTTCAGCCTTCAGTGCCATGGACACCTTCATCAGTATCACTGCATAATTTATTTTTAAAAGACTGCACTTTCTTTGAAGGCCAGTAAAGTGCTGGTGTCAGAGCCCAGAAGAGAGATTAAAATTTGTCTCTGGTTATAAAGTGCTAAAGATTCCCGGGAAGGCTTTGCTCTCACATCCTCCTCATCCACTGCAGCTCAGGGAAGCAGGAGGAGCTCTTTGACACTGAATCCCAGCAGGCTCCAGGTGGCATTAAGGGCTTCCAGAGCAGGACAAGGCTTTGCCCATTGATTCCCAGCTCCAGCAGCCATGAAATGAGGGGTGTTTAGACTTGAAACATCCCCAGTCCACACAGCATATGGCTTTATCTCAGCACCATTTCCTTCAGGAAAGAAGAGAGAGTTGGATAAAAGGCCCTGGAAAGATTCCATGTGTCTGCACAGTGGGAGATTGAACACATCCATCTGCAGCCACCTTCCAGTAACACCTGGCAGAGAGGGCAGGAGGTCCCGAGCCCCAACACTCCTTGGAATTAACCCAGGCTTTAAACCACAGGTGTTTTCATGGAAACCAAAACGCAAAGGAGAATGTACTCAATCTCAGCCCTCTGGAAGAACCACTCTAAGCTGCTGTCTGTAATGGGAAATAAGGAGTTATAAGCTGGGTTTTTCCCCCCTCAGTGTGCTAACAAAGTGTTTGCTGTATTCTGATTATTTTTATCCCTCCCAGTGGAAATGCAAGTAATAAAAATAGCGGTATTTTATAACAGGGAAAATAAAACCTATGGTGCACAATTGTGCCTCAGAGAGAAAATGCTGTAATGTTTTTATTTCAGGAGAATATTAACATGTGAAAAGAAACCTGAGAGCTCTTTGATTAACCTGCTCCAGCAGCCTCTGGAGAGTAGCACGGATGTGCAGGAGCTGCTTTCCCTGGGCTGGTGCTTCCCACCCAGCACCCTAAGTCTCTTTATCCCCTGTCTCTCCTACTCTCCCAGGCACTTTCCAGCCCTTGGGAATGTGGTGTGGGTCACAGCCATTCCCAGCTCATCCCGTTCCACCATCCCAAACCTCCTTCACAACACCCACAGTCAGAAATCCAAGTGTTTTTTCCTGGTTAAAGTGTGGATCTGCATCGAGGAGCTGTTTACACATCCAGCTCACCCTCAGAGCATCCTCTGCAGGGAGCTCCCCTGGGAGCCCAGAGCAGCATTTGCAATACTCCTATTAATAAAAAGAAAAAAGAGAAAGCCCTTGTCAATCACTTCACTACTTAATAATCTCCTTCCACAGGTGACAACAGACAGAATCCTAAATGACAGATGTGCTGGCAATCGTGTCCCCAAGGACCCTCACGGAGAAATAACCGGATTCAGCTGAGCCTTGCAGCACGTGGGCCTTTCCCAAGCCTTGGTTTCTGCTGCATCTTCTTTCCCAGAGCTCCACATCCCCCAAAAGAGGGGCACCAGGCCCTGCAGCCTGGAATAAGGGTGTCCCTGCCAGCTGCCCACGGGCAGAACCCACAAACACAGAAACATGGAATGGTTTGGGAGGGAAGGGCCCTTAAAGCCCATCCAGTTCCCCCCTGCCATGGGCAGGGACACCTTCACCATCCCAGGCTGCTCCAAGCCCCATCCAGCCTGGCCTTGAGCACTCCCAGAAGAAAATTTCGAGGCTGCTCTACCAGGCACAAAGGTTCCCAGCCCACGAGGACTCACCTTGGAGAAAAGGCTGGGACGGTGGGGAAGAGGATGGTGTAGGGTACCCTCTCTGTAGGGTGTTGGCTGCTCCTGCCAGCAGCAGATCTCGGGGCCAGATGAGTTCACTGGGTCTTTTTTCTGTTTCTTTGTTTGTTTAAATATCTTTTGTTACTGCTAACACTATTTCCCAAGGCTCTCAATGCCAAGAGGGAAGGACACCCTGCTGTTGGCAGTGGCAGAAAGTTGCTGAGTTCATCTGCTGAGGTACCAGTCAGACATCCCCCAGCACTGCCCTCAGAACCCAGCACCCAGGGCAGGGCTGCAATGAGATGGACTTTAAGGTCCCTTCAACCCAAACCACTCAGTGATTCTGTGACTCTGAGAACTCAGGAACAAACAGGAAAGAACATTGTTTGGTTAAAAGGAAGAAGTAGCTCATCAGGTAACTGAGGGTACAGGTGTTGATTTGGGTGAAGCTCTGTCATCTTGCAAATATGGCCCCAATAAATCCCATTTCAGCCATGATTCTGCACCCAGGAAACCCTCCTGTGAAGCCACTTGTGTGCCCATCACCCAGGAAAGGCAAGAAGGAGAGAGATCCTTGGAACCACAGGGCAGGACAGAGTCTCCAGACCCACCAGCATAACTGAATTACTTTCCACAGAATTCAGTTTTCAACAGCCAGCAGCAAATGGGGTGGCCTGGCACACTGATGTTCTGCTCAGCCATGAGAAGGAACCTGGGTCTGTGTCTGGAGGAGAATTAGGCTGATTATAATTGGGCAGAAGATTAAACTGGTTTGACACGTCCACAGTCACCCCTAAACCAGCAGCACACAGAGCCCCAGATCTCCTGCTGGGAAAGGGAACTGGGGAATTGAGGAGTTAACAAAGGCCAGGCTGAGTTCTGGACACCAAACTGGGAAAGAGAGCTCCCAGACAGCACAGCAGAGGATTGAATGCTGACAACACACTCTGATTAATCAGGTTTTCCAGAGGGCAGGAGAGCATTGCACAAGGCTGGTAAAACCAGGAACACGCTGCAGCTCCATCAGGACACCCAGACCACATGCAGGTACCCACAGCCCCATCAGCTCTTCCCATGAGTAATGAAGGAAGGGCCAAAAAGTTTCAGTATTCCCATTTTTGGCTCTGTCTTTCCAGCATGAATCACTGTTCCTTAACTCATTCCAGGTGGTTGTACCCTTCGTTTCTATTCAGCACAGGGCAGCAGGACAAGAGATGGACACAGGGAAAGTCCAGCCCACCCCACAGTTGTTATTAACACTCGGTGTCCTGAGTCCTGAGGTCCAAGAAGGATCAACACCCCAAACATCCATTGCAGGGCCTGATTTGACACAAAAATCCAGGGCTGAGATCCCTGGCAGGCTGAGATCTCAGCTGCCCTCAGCTCTGCTCAGCATCAAGAACACACAAGCCCAAGAGGAGCATCAGACCCAGGCTCCTGCCTGCAGGTGGGCTCAGACCTCAGAGCAAACCTGTGGCAGCAGCAGCAGTGACTGCCTTGGGTACCTGCTCTGCTCATGGAAAGGATCCCAAACCAAAACTTTCAGAGGCAGAAGGTGGCTGAGGAGCATCTCCTTCCTGGCCAGGTGTCAGCAGTGCAGAGAGCACCCAGAGCTGCACTGCACACCTGGCTCACATGAGAAGTCCAGGAGAAGATTTCAAATGAGAAGTTCCTTGGTGGTGCTCAGCCTGGAGGGGACTGAGGGGAGACCTCACTGCAGTTACAGCTTCCTCGTGGGGGGAAGCAGAGGAGCAGATGCTGATCTCTGCTCCCTGTGACAGTGACAGGACCCAGGGAACGGCTGGAGCTGTGCCAGGGCAGGGTCAGGCTGGAGATCAGGGAAAGGTGCCTCCCCCAGAGGGTGCTGGGCACTGCCCAGGCTCCCCAGGGAATGGGCACGGCCCCGAGGCTGCCAGAGCTCCAGGAGTGTTTGGACAGCGCTGCCAGGGATGCCCAGGGTGGGGTTGTTGGGGTGTCTAGGCAGGGCCAGGGGCTGGACTGGATGATCCTTTTTGGGTCCCTTCCAGCTCAGAAGATACCGTGATTCTGTGATTCTGCTCTTTGGCACTACCTGGTGATGTTCCCACGTGAGAGACTTTTCAGTGTGCACGGTTCATTTACACTTGCCAGAGCAGGGGACAAAGCTGGTGACCTCCACAGAGCTCCTGCCTGCTGGGAGCTCCACCAGCCCCGTGTGCCCTGTGGTCACAGCCATGAGGAGGGGACAGAGGGGCTGTTCTCACATCCCACCCTCTCCCTCCTCAGCAGACATGGCTGATGGAGCTTCCCAGGGCAGGAGGCAGGGAGGGGATGGATCACTGCTGCTGCGGGCTGTGCCCAGCACAAACACTCCCAGCTTTCCCCGTGCAGGGCTCAGCTCTGCTCCCACACCCGGAGCTCTTCGAGGCTGGGACAGGCAGAGAAATGAATGTGCTTGAAGCCCCCAGGGCTGCACACCCCACCCCGGCAGGGCCCTGTGAGGGGGTGAGGTGGTGCAAGCACAGCCCTTCACGCTGGGTCCATCTCCCTTTCCAAACCTCCTCCCCGGGCATGCCACGGGTGCCACGGCAGCGCTGGGGCATCTCCGGAGGTGCTGAGCCCAGCACACCACAAGTGCCCTCAGCAGGGCCCTCCCCACCTGTGGAACCTGATGCCTTGGGTTTTAACTTTTGTATTTTCCAGATCCTGCAGTGCCTGGTGTGTAACTGCAGTTCCATGTGGCCTGTGAGCTGCTGTTCTCTCGTGCTGGTTGGACATTACAAACCCCTCTGGGTTTGCTCTCCAAGGACACCTTGGTTGTCCCAGGCCCCAAAATGTGTGAACTAAAGCCTTGAGAGGAGAGGCAAACTGGGGGTAATTACATCATTCACTGATTAAACTTACAAAAGTGTGTAGAACCCATGACCCGGGTCCATCTTGCGTGTCACCTTTTGACTGCCCAGGGCGTACCTTTGAAGGCCCTTCAAATAAATACCTACCTTTATTCTCTCATTTTTGTCCAGCCCCTGTTTTCAGGCAGCCACCTCAAGGCATCAAACCCAAAGCCAAGCGTTTCTTCCCCAGGAAAGCCTCGCTGCTCCCCCTGAGCCCGGCGTGCAGAGCTGCGTTAGCAGCACCATCTGCTGACACGAGCCGTGATTGTAAGGGATGCACGGTTCATCTGCAGGTTCTCGGCAGGATGATGTGTGAGCCACACGCCGTGGTCCCTGCCTTCCCACGGGGGGTGTGGTTGGGTATCCAGGGCTCTCCGTGCTGCCCGTGCCAGCTCTGAACCACCCGCACCTTCCCTGTGCTGCTGAGCTGAGCAGACCTCGGGCTGGCGGATGATCTGTCTTCATTTAGGAAGCAGAATTCGCCCTGAGCTCGGGCCCTGCTGCCAGCACTGGTTGTTGCAACCTTTGGAAACGTTTAGTGCAAATAGAGAAGATAAAGAACTTAACATTTGGGATTGCCTGGAGACACAAGCTCCGAGAGGAAACAGACTTCAGTTTGGGATTTTGCACCTTGTCGTGCAGTGGACAGCAAACCCCCTGTCAGATCCAGGGCACAGACCGTGTTGCTGTGCCTGCTGGCAGCTGCAGAACTGCACCAAACACGGCTCCAAAAGAAAAGTCCAAATGGATGGGGTTTCCAGCCACTTTAAGAGCTCTCTTTCCTGGCTGGAAACTGATCTGAAACGGATGCACTCTGCCACGCAGATCCCATTGTCCACAGCCCAGCCCCAAAGTGTATCCCAGCCCCATACTCCCACAGTGGTGGAAATCTTCAAAAGATGTGATTTCCAAACACTTCTGAGCGATTCTTCCGCCACAGGAGGCTTCTGGTTTTGTCCCTGATGGAC
Source organism: Machaerirhynchus nigripectus (assembly GCA_013397975.1). Classification (NCBI taxonomy): domain Eukaryota; kingdom Metazoa; phylum Chordata; class Aves; order Passeriformes; family Dicruridae; genus Machaerirhynchus; species Machaerirhynchus nigripectus. The sequence goes on from VZRQ01004982.1 coordinate 603,995, forward strand.
GGGACACAAACACAAGGGCACTCTGAGCACGGCAGTTGCTGCACAGGTTTGGCTGGGGTGGCTGTGCCCTGCCCAGCCCCAGAGGCCTCTGCTTGTGTCGGGTGCCCTGAGCGAGGGCAGGGGCTGAGCTGCACAAACAGCAGCGAGTTCTGCCCCGGGGCAGTGCTGGGGGGTGCAAAAAGGTTCAGTCAGCAGAGCAGAGAATCCCAAAATAGTTTGGTTTTTAAAGCTCATCCCATTCTAACCCCTGCTATGGGCAGGGACACTTTCCACTATCCCAGGCTGCTCCAAGCCCTTTCCAGCCTGGCCTTGGACACTTCCAGGGATGGAAGGTGAACGTGAGTGCCAGGAGGAAGCAGCAGACAGAGCCCTGCACACTCTGCCTGTTCCTTGGTGAGGAGCTCCCCAGCACCCTCAGCCACTGTGACCCAGCCTTGTGCCATCTGCTCACGGAGTTCTGTGCTGAACGTGCTCATCTCTGATGTGTTAATGCAAGGAGCAGGAATTTATACCCCTGGTTTTAAACCCTGCCTGTTTAGCAAACATTATCCCAGCTCCTAAGCATTAGCCCAGGTGGAGGTCACCCACCCAGCACAGCACTGCAGCCCATGGGAAGCAGTGGAACGTAATTTGGCAAGGAGCAGTTTACTCAGCCTTAAGTGCTTTGTTCTGCTCCATCTGCTCCACTAACACGGAGCAAAGGACACGGGAACAGTCAGGAATGCAGTTCAGCCCCTGTGAGCCTATTCAGGCACTGGAGTGATCCAGAGAGCTCACACGGTGAGGGAAATTAATAAGGGGAAGGATGGCCAGTGCTCTGGAGAAGATCCAGGCTCATCATCTCAGCCCTCAGGCAGCAGTAACTCCAAAATCATCTGTGTCTACAGAGATATCCACACCCCTGGCAGTGTCCAAGGCCAGGTTGGACGGGGCTTGGAGCAACCTGGGACAGTGGAAGGTGTCCCTGCCATGGCAGGGGTGGAACTGGATGAGCCTCAAAGTCTCTTCCAACCCAAACCAGTCTGGGATTCTGTAACAGATGTGAATTCTACAATGGCAGCAAGGGGTTGAACAGTTTAGCAGCTGTTTCTAATCCTTGGTAGAATTTGGGATGGGATTTTTCACCCTGGGGTGAAATGAAAACTGGCAACTGAAGTGCAGCACTGTGTGATGGGGTGAACAGCTCAGTGTCAGCGGGGCAAGCCAGGAGAATTAAAGGCAGGAGAATTAAAGGCAGGAGAATTAAAGGCAGGGCATTGAGAGGACAAAAAATCCAAGCAAGCCTATGGAGGAAATCCAGGGACTGAGCAGAGTCAAACAGAGGAGCTGCAAATGCCAGATGCCAGTCCAGCCACAAAGGCCAACCCCACCACCCCAGGAGCTGGAGCAGATGGGCTGGCAGGGCTGGAGCAGATGGCCTAGTGGAGCTGGGTGCAGCCAGGCAGCACCTGGCAAAGGGAAACAAAACCCCCTCCAAGACCTCCTCCCTGCCCCTCTGCCAGCTCCAGGGGGGGCTGAGCGGGGCACTCAGCCATCCCCCCGTGCCCAGCACACGCAGAGCTGGCACTGCCTTGTGCTGCCGGCGTTTGGGCTGGAGTGCAATGGTCTGGGGGGAAGCACCCGTGCCTTTGGGCAGGGGCACAGCCCAGGAGCACAGCAGCGAGTGCAGGTGCTCTTTGTTTCAGCAAGAACAGAAGCTTCAGTGAAGCTCACTGAACCTTTTCCTAGGACACAGCTCTCACGAAGGAGCCTCTAAACCACCACAGGCACTTAAAGAACAAACAAAGAGTGAGGGAAAAATTGGAGTTTGTCACGAGGCACAGCCTGAAGGGAACCACTGGTACGGAACAGACCTGCCTGGATCAGAGCCTTGGCCGGGGTTTTGGAAGCTCAGACACACCCCCAAGCTGGGAGGAGGCATTCCGGGTTACCGGAGCTCTCCCTCGCTGGCTGCAGAAAAATCACTCCAAGGGAATTTTAGCTGGGGTGCAAACTCTCTGCACTTCCTTCGGGCAGGGCTGTGCTCAGAGGGGCGCTCCGGGAGCTGCCATCGTTCCAGGGCTCCAGGCAAGGTCCTGCTCCCGGCTGAGCTGGGATCCACAGCCCCCGATCTGCCAAGCTCAGCTCTGCCGGCAGCTCTGAGCAGGGGAGTCAGGGCACTGCTCCAGCAGCAACGTCCACACAAAAAATGGGGTTTATCGGTGGTGGGGAGCAGCTCAAGGCACACCCACCAAAGTGCAGCTCCAGGGTGAGGGAACACTGCACAGTTCCAGGTGTGCAGCCTTTTCAGTGCATGCAGAGACCTCCAAACCCTTCTGTTTCGTGCCCAGGTATAGATAAACGTAACAAATCCTTTTCTGCAGCCTCAGCTGGGTTCACCTGGGCTCCTGCAGCCCAAATTTCACCCTATTTCCACACTGCAGGGTGTTGTCAGGAAAGCATTTTGCCAGGTGTGAATCCGTATCTGATGATGTGCAAGAAAGAAACTCAAATTGAAAGAATGACTTTTCTGATTTAATAGAAATAACCAACCAAAATGGGTTCCAAACAATGCTTTAAACTGAGCTAATACAACTTCTACAGCACATTCCAGAGCACTTAACAAGAAATATTTACAGGCAGCTAAAGTATTAAATAACCAGGGAAAGAAAAATTTCTGTTTTTTAATTACACACCAGCAAAGGAACACAGGAACAGAACAATTAGAAACGGTAACTTTTTTTTTAAAAAAAAAAGTTAAATAGGATGATTCAAATACAGTATCACAGAAACAGCACTTGGATTTTTTGAAGAATCATATTAAAAGATGAGCCAAGTTTATTATGTGCAAAATGAGCCAGTTCCAGTACTGGAAGCAGGAAATAATTGAAGAATCAAAGGATGCCATGATTTCACCCTTCCAGGAGAACGGTTACATGTAAAACAAGCTTTGCACTGCACAAATCTGTATAGGATTATTTACATGTGTCCTGGTGTTCTGAGCCTAAAAATCCCCCACTGCAGGTGAGCACAGGCGTGCCAGGGGAGTCACTCCAGACTGAATCCTGCCCAAGTCCAGCTTACAAAATATTCCAGTACCTCTCGTTGTAGAAATTCCATAAATCCTAAAGACAGCAGCCTCGAGCTGTGATTTCACTCAACAGAAAAGGCCAGAACTGCATTTCATACATTTTATAGTCCATTTATCATCAAGATTCCCAAATTAACTGCAATTTTGGGAAGCTGATTCAGTCCTGACACATTAGAAAGCACAGAAAGCAGGATCCCCATAAGCCAAGTGGAAGCAGATGGAAGAGTTACTGCACGCACACTTTGAGAAGACAAAATAAATCACCATACCCAGGGATACAATCCATACGTGCCATCTACATAAACTGTGGCATTTACATTCTTATTTTAAAAAAGTACCTCCGTTATTTGCTCAAACACCTACTGGTTAAAAAAATATGGGACTTGCCCCAGATTTTTAAAATAAAATGCCACGCTTTACTTTGTCAGGAACTGCCACACTGTTTTTAAAAGCTAGGCTTGGTGATTTGCATACAAACTTCCCTATAAAATCATTATCCAGAGGAGAGGATCCCTGCCCTGCCGACAGGCAGCTGACAAAGCAGTTTTATTGCTTTTTCCGAGGAAGAGAGTGAGAAAAACAAGGAAAAGCCAACTGGGAAAAGCCACTTCCCAGTACACCACACACACGGCTTCAAAACACTGTTGCAACAACCTAAACTTCTGCAGGTCAGCCAAAACCAGGTGATGGAAGATAAATTTGGGCTAATTTTAAGGACTTCTTCTCCACTGGCTTGAAGAAATGTCTGATGCAGCATGAGGAGTGTGACAGTGAAGTGTCACAGTGGTGACATCCCACAGAGGAACAACCTCTGCACTTAACTGAGCATTTCTGCTTGCACAAGTTGGGGAAGCCCCCTTGTTTTGGATAAGAGCTCTGCCTTGTTGTGCTTTAGGCCACTTAATCCCAGGGCACAGCTAAATAAAAGCCCTGAGCCCGTTTAGCTGTTGAATTCCCACCAATCACCAGGAATTCCGTGGCAGGAAACCTGCTGAGGTCACCCAGCAGCTCCCACTGGGCACTTTGCACTCTCACTTCAAAAGCAAATTCCCTTTTCCTGCTTTGGATTAACTTAAAACTTCAGGGGCAACAAAAATTCTCAACCAGAATGGAGACAGGAGTTTTTGGGAGTATTTTAAGTGAGAGCAGTTACACCAAGTGCTGGGCTCCTCCTGCCACCCCGTGGGATCATGGCAGGATTTCCTGATGGAAGCTGGGCCCTGATTTCCCCAGGTGAAAACCACTCCCACATTGCACACCCGGCAGCTGGCACAGAGAAAACGCCCAGAGAATTGGTGGCTCATTAACACAAACCCCGTAATTTGCTCCTGAATGAGTTACAAACAGTGAGGCACCAAAAAATTGTTTCCACTGAGCAAACCCTTCCCCGGTTCTGTGATGAACATCCAGACTACAGGATCAGGGAAGGGATTAGCAGAGCTTATCCAGCCTTTCAAATAATTTCAAATTGAACTTTGCTGCTTTCAGAACAATCACTGAATTGCTGCTTTGGGAGTTCAAAAAGGAAGGGGAAGAAGAAGAAGAAAATGTTTTGTTTCCTTGTATGAATGAAACACTTGAGATTTCTTGCACACATTCAAAATTCCAGATAATCCTACTGAGCACTGGGAACTGGATGGGAGGAGCAGTTCTGGAGGTTCAGTGGGGTCTGTGCAAGGGTCTGGGCTCAGCAGGGCCCAGCTCAGCTTCACTCCTGGTGTGCAGAAGCTGCTGAGCACGAGCTGGACAAGTTTTCCACCTGGAGTGAAGGGTTGGAGAGGCCACCTCAAAGGAGGGGCTGTCCCAGAACCCTGGAAGCTGCTCTGGGGTCTGGGTGGGGAGCAGAGGGTCCTGTTCCTGCAGCAGCCGGGGGGCACGAGCCTCCCTGCAGGGTTTGGGGGGAGCCCTTCCCCCTGTGCTCTGCTGGGACCCCCCGTGCCCACCCCGTGCTCTGGCTCAGCCCCAGGCTCTCTGCAGGACCCAGCCCACGGCTGCTGCCCAGGAACAGCTCCAAAGGTGAGGCCTGAAGGTACCAGAACCGCCACAAAAAAAGGAGCCCCGAGTGAAAAGAGTTCACAGAATCTTATTTTCATGATAATTTTAATAATATTCCTTTTGCAAAATGAAGCTGAGAAACTAGAAATGCATAAATAGGCAATACACAGAGCCATGAAATGATCCCTTGTCACTACCAGTGTCCTAGTCACACGTCAGCCTTTCCACGGGCAAAGTTGCTGCTCTTTGTCAATTTAATATGTTGAAGTGGAATTCCTTTTCCTTTCACATACAAACTTGTAAAAAATAAACTTAAAACGGCACTGTTAATGTCTGAGAACTGAAAAAAACCCCAAGCAGTTTGAGTTTGAAGTGTAACATTTGAGTAGAGAAGTGAGCTGGAAGTTACAAACATCTTCAGTCCCCCCATTTATTGCAAGAGGAGAATCCCAAGGTGCAGACCTGGTTCCTATAAAAGAAACCAAATCTGCAGTGATTTGCATGAAAACTGCTGAGAGCATTTCTCCATTTGACACTGTGCTAAAATATTTCTCTTTACCATTATGGTAAAGCATGTACAACAGGAACTGCCACGCTGAGTACACCAAACCCCAGGGATCTCCCACAGAACTGCTGGATCCACACAAACTATGGCAAACTGAGAGTCTGCCACCTCGAGCTCACTGGTCACACCAACTCTTCAACTCCCTTTAACAAGATCAATATGAAGGCCAGAATTTATATTTGTTATTTCTAGTACTGACCTGGGTCAGTAAAGAGAACAACTTCTCGAGCTGTAACTCCTTGTGATTCCATGATTCCTAACCAGGAATGCTGGCATGGAGGCAGTGCAGGGGAGGGCACTGCAGAGGTGCCTCAGGGGTTGCTGAGGGGGCTGGGAAATTGTTCTGTTTTCACTCTTTGACCAGAAGCCACTCAAAGCCAAACCCTGTGCAAGTGCTTTGTTCAGTGGATGGACAGGCAACCCAAACTCAGACTGATTCCAATCTTTCTGCACATTTCCCTCACAAGCTGCTTCTGAAGAAAGTTCTGAGAAGTACTCTTAAGAAAAATAAGACAGAACCTCAAAATGAATGCAATGTTAGAAATAGCATATATTACAAATCTTTTCTTGATAGGAACAATCAATAAGAATACATATTAGCTTAAAAACAGTTCAGCAAATGTTGCTGATCTGCAAGAAATCTCAATTCACTATTTACAAATAAGACAAAGTGAATACAGGAAATTTTACACATTTGGTAGTTAATAGGTTATTGTTTGCCGAGTGGTCTATTAGAAACTGATATTTAGGAAGACTGGAAAAACACCCCAACCAGTTATTACCTCTTCAGTCTACATTTTAAGTACAGAAAACTAGAGAATGAATACTGGAGAGAACATTCTGCCTCGTCAGGGGGTCAGGGACAGATGACAACGCTGAGACTTCTGCCATGGATGCCATTAAAATGTTCTGGGCACAGGACTTGAATAAATACACCTTGTCCTACTGAAAGGGATTGTAGCCACCAGCTGAGCCCTTCATCTGCCAAAAACTCACATTCCTGCACTCGCCAATTCAGAACAGTTTAATGATTTTTCTTTTTTCCTTTTGCTATACATAAAATGGAGTAAAGAAAGCAAAATGCCAACAACTGGATCGACACAGAAGATCAGTTATTCACAATCCTGCTTCAGTGAGGTGATCAAAGCAACGACCAGCACACACTTGAGTGGACACAGAGAGGGGATTTCAGGAGCTCAGCTCACAGGTTACACTGCAGTGTAATGCAAGGTGCAGTCACTGAACTGGTGCAGTCCTGCAGAACGTGTCACTGCACAGTCTGATCTGTACACGCAACATCTCTTATCAAATCTGCTTCTCTTCAACATTCCTCCACCTCTGTCTGTGAGACCAGGATGAGTGTGTTCCCCTCCATCAGGAAAAGAAAGAATATCCCAAGTAATCAAGGAAAAAAAATAATACAAACCACCAAGAATTTACAATACAGTTTTTTTCCCCTTTTGATGCGAATGTTTTTCTGTACAAGTGTTTTTTGTTATCTAATACTGTTTAAAAAGCTATCAGCTTCTTCAAGATGGCCACTGTAGGCATGATAATATTCCAGGAACACTTAAATAACAGTTTTTACAATAAATTTTAGGTCCATTATCATTAGATTACTTTATATGCACTGGTCTCTCATCTGATTTTAGGCGTTTTCTACGTGGTTGTATAAAATCTTCATCGGAGTCCTCAGTTATTTCACCATCATCCTCTTCCTGCTCAAATTCAGGCAAAGGCTGGAAGGTCCTGTCTGAGTAGATCTCTGTAAGTTTATCTTCAAAGTACAATGCAACTGCCTTCCCTGCCTGTGCTACTTCTGAATCAGCCTGTGGATGAAAGAAGACAGGAATATTCACCTGTTGGAAATGCACATCCCTTCACCAAGTGTGCATGGTCTGAAACGCTTACCTTCAAATTAATCTCTTGTGTTTCTGCATAAACTTGAACAACTTTCATCATCTAAAAAGGATACCAGAGTCAAAAAAAATGAAATTATAATCCTTTCTAAAGTTACGAGATCGCATAGGATTGGATGACTAAAGTCAGCCATAACAACAACACAGTTTGTTATGGTTTGTTAGCTTTAGTTCCCAAACTTAGGCAGCAGGTTTAAAACAGTCTTAGGTGGTAAATAAACCTTCAACAGAACACACAACTTTTGTACAAGTAAGTGGCTCCCAGCCATTTTCTACTCATGACTGCTCTCCTCACAGTGAGTTTGAACTGCCTGGACGTGCCTGTGGGAAAGTCTCCTTTGGAGGGAAGTGCTCCAGGAGATTCCTTTCCTGGGGATTACCCCACTATGGATTTCCACTCTGGAAAAGCATTTGGCTTAGAGGCACTCGACATGATGCTGCTGTGAGAGGTCAGAGTGACTCAACTCTTGCCACGAGCCAGGCAAGCTGAAACACATTTTCACATTTTTAAAAAAATAAGAAAAAAGTCACCGCATCCCTCAGTCCTTGCTCCCTTGTTTTACTCTGGTCTCTGAGAGCTGCAGCATGTTTTCCTCTACAGTGCATGCTTCATTAATTCCCCTGATTGAGAAGTTCACATAATTACAACTCCTTCCCCAGAGCTCATGAACCTCCCCTAATGCAGGGACATAAAGGAGTCGGGGCTGTCAGAGTCCCAAACGCTTGTGAGCACTTCCAGCATCACATCATTAACCCTGATTTCTCCTAGTGAGGTTTTAATTGCAGCTTTGTGCAGTTCCTTCAGTTTCCTTCTGCACAGGGCCAGAAATGCAGCCCAAACACTGCAAGTTCAGGCTGCATTTTACAGAGAAACAAAACACATTGCCTGCTTTCTGCATTTCTAAGGTCAGAAGAAAGCCACTCCCTGTGATGCCTTTTGTCATCCTTGCTTTAAAGCATCTCAAAGATCAGGAACCCTCTCAGCTCCTGCTCTGTTTCAGCATGATATGACCTTTTATTTTATTGATATTCAGATTATTTTTTCCACTGCTCCACTAGCAGTAACACTCAGGTCATTTATCTCCCCAAGTCACATTTCACATGTAAGGGGTATTTCATTATCAGATGGGATCATGGCAAAATTAGTAAAAAATATGACCCATACCCAAGTTATCCACTGAAAACTGATTTTTGTGAGAGCCCAGCTACCCAGGAGTTAAAGCAGGAAGGTTAATAAAAGCCATAATGGCCCCAAAGCTTTGCTAGCTTCAGCCTGTGTGAGGCACTAAAACCAGAATCTCTTCAGAAAGGCATTTCTCCTCAGTAGAGGAAGTTTCTCAGTGGATTCTACCACATTCCATGAGGGTAAAACAATTACCTGGGCAGCTTGAGACACTTTTAAGGACTCTTTGGTTGTCTTTATGGCACTTCCTGAGCACTTCTACAATCAATTTGATGCACAGTAACCAGGTCACCCTGCTCCTCACTCACAGACACCACTGAATGCACTTTAAAGCTCCCTCTGTTCTCCCAATTTAGCTAAAAATGAGAAGTTACTCTGCAACTGCCTTGAGATTTCTTTGGTTTTTCAGTGTCTGATCCAGCACCTGCTCCAAAAGCAGAAGTTACAGCTGGAAGCAGAGCCCTTCACTGGAGAAGCTGCACAACCAGGTTGAAATAAATCTTCATCTAAAATGAAAAATGGTGTTGAGATTGGAAGTTAACATACTTCATTAAACCTTTCACAGTTCTTGAAGATCAACCGGACGTCAGCCACGAAGTCCTCGGGGGTCTGGTAGTGCTGGGAATGCTTCTTCTGCAGTTTCTTCTTCACCGTGGATAAATCCATGGGTTTCTTTATAATTTTATAGTAGTTTGGTATCTGTAACAAAGCAACAGTGATTTATCACTGAATGGACAGAGTTCACAGCTGGATTTCCACACTGAAGGTATCCATCACTGGAGCTCATCACACACTTCAGGCACGTTCAGCAAAGCAGAACCATTTCCTTTCCTCACACTGCTTAAAAAGTTCTTTATAAGGTAGGGAGCGACAGGACAAGGGGGACTGGTTTTCCATTGAAGGAGGGTAGATTTAGATTGGATACTGGAGAGAAATCCTTCCCTGGGAGGGTGGGGAGGCCCTGGCACAGGGTGCCCAGAGCAGCTGTGGCTGCCCCTGGATCCCTGGCAGTGCCCAAGGCCAGGCTGGACAGGGCTTGGAGCAGCCTGGGATAGTGGAAGGTGTCCCTGCCCATGGCAGGGGTGGGGCTGGATGAGCTTTAAGGTCCTTTCCAACCCAAACCACTCGGGGATTCTGGGATTCTTTCTAACCTTCAGTGTCTCTCACAACACAGCAAAGCTTTTCAGTGCAGTTACTTCTTATACAGCTGAAAGCAGAAGAGTCAAAGCAGTTTCTTCCCTCCTCTCACTCAAAAGTTTGTCCAAAAAAAACCCAAAAAGCCCTCCTAAAGCATTTTGAGTTTCATGGGTATCCTCAGACATCTTGTTCCAATTGAATAACTGCTAATTGGAAGTATTTTTAAATGTCTGGTGTTGAGACTGGGAGTGAAGCATCTGCCTGGAGAAGCTCCAGGATCAGCTGCTGTCCCTCTCAGACCCATGAAATGCTGGATGGCTGCCAGAACTTTTAGACTGATCAAGGGAGATGTGCTTCCAGTGAAAGCAGCCAGGTCCTTCCCAAATTCAGCTCCAGGCCCTCAGGGATGCTATACCAAATATAAATCACCAGCAGTTTTTCAGGAGACTCACCGAGGCTGGGACTGGCTCCTGGAACTCAATGCTCAGCTCGTGGCAGTACAGGTAAAGCAGGAGGCGTTCACATTTCTTACAAAGAAATAAACAGGGTCAGCTTCATATTCTTCATTTACCCCTAGCCCAGAAATTCATACCTCCCTGCTGTAAATAGCTTTGTACTTTTACCAGCTTAGTACTAGAAAATTTCAATGCAACCCCCTCAACTTAACTAAAAAAGGTGAAAGTTCTTGGGAGGGCGGAGTTGAGAGGCAGAACCCCATTTACTGTTCACAGATTTCCTCTTTGTTTTCTCCCTCCTAACCAAAAGCCATGGGCTAAAGCCAAGCCTGGAGAGACATGCTGATATACTGCAAATTTAAAAATAAAATACCAGCTACAACCACTTTCACTGCTTTTGTCCAATCACACCCACATGTAACAGGAAAGGACTGAGCTGTAGACTTTTCCCCACAAGACAAAACTGAACAATCTGAAAGCAGAGTGTTTCTATAAATTCCCTGCTGAAATATTTTTCTTTGCTTTGCTTTTAATTCCTTTAGAGGAATTTGATTTGATAAAACTCTTAACACTCCACAGAGGCTGACTGATAAAGCTAAAAATAATTCTGATTGTCAAGGTCATTACAACTCCCCAGGAATGCACCTGAACACTCCCAGCACCCCTCACAGAATGCACTTAAACACACCAAACCCACAGAACTATTTCATGAAGGTGACATCAGTGCTAAATGCAAAGCACTTTCAATTAAGAACATGTTAAATGGTGCCTTTAAACACAGGATGTGTGTTAATGCTAAATTTTAGCTGCTAAGTAATTACAGTCCCAATGCACTGGGGCACTCCCACAGTCACCAGCACCTGGAGATGTGGCCACAGCAGAAAAAATCTCATTCATCATTTTGGGTTGTTTTGCAAAGCCACAACTAAATTTAATTTGCTTCAGCCAAAGCAAAACCATCTCCAGCCAGTGGGGGACAGCTGATGTGGGAAAGCACTTTTTCCTGGGAAGCAGATTCCTGCAGGTTTGAGACCCACCCTTTGGTCCACAGGACTCAGGCCTTGTGCTGTCTTCCCCTTCTTGCTGTGCTGGGAATTGTCACAATCATATTCTACTTCAGGTTTGCTCAGGTCTCTGCAGAATGTGCATATCCACTCTCCACTAAAGAGAAAAACACAATTATTCCAGACATCCAGGGATAAATTCTCACCAGTGATGGCTACAAAGAGTTTTTACTCACTCTGACATATTCACATTCTACCTCAGTAAAGACCTGGATACCCCAAGCTAAGGAATAACTCTTAATGCTCACAGTAATTCTGCCAGTCAAAGCCATTTTTCCTGCCCTCAGATGATGTTTCAATGCTTTCTAACACCTTTCTCACCTTGCCTTAAAAGGAACTTTACACAACAGAATCGCATTGTGAGACTCCACACAAACAGATGAACACAACAGGATTCTCTCATCAGATAAACACTGACCAGCTACACACAAACAATTTAGGCAAGGCCTTGGCAATCTGAGATTTCTGTAGTAGAGGGAATCCCCTGGAACAAGCCGATTTTGGAGGAAACACCAGTCTGGGTTCCATCCACGACCTCAGCCCACGCTGTGGGTACCTGGGGAAGCTGAGGAGTGTCGGGACGTGGCAGGTGAGGTGGAACACCTTGGGGCACTTCTCACAGCACAGCAGGTCCCCCCCGTTCTGGCACACAGCACACCAGTCCTCGTTGGGGTCGTCGTCCTTGTTGTTCCCTTCTCCCCCGGCTCGGGCCGAGCGGTGCATGAGGCTCCGCACGGGCGACTTCCCGTTCACCAGGCTGTGCCCAGGCTGCTTGCAGCTCTCACTCAGGTCTGCTGGCTCTGTCTTCACGTGGTTTTCCAGGCTTCCCAGCGCCTCCAGTTCGCTCTCCAGGTGTAAGTTAGTGGACAGTGGTGGTGTCAGGCTGCTCTCAGGGCTGCTGAGCTGGAATGAAAGCAGGCAGGCAGAAAATCAGAGTCGATTTTACACCAGCATCTTCCTGCCTGTGTTGGAATTCAAAAGCCTCCCACCATTCAGACACCATACTCATATCCCAAAAATCATGGGAAGTCATTAGGAAGAGCTGAGTTGCACACAGTATTGAAAACTACTTTTTCACATGTCCTTTCTTTGAAGAACACATTCATTTCTTCTGATATAACGAGCCAAGCACACTGGTAAGTCATTAAAAGCTGTTAATGACAACTTCATTGTCATTAGGAAAAACCCTCAACTCCACCAGCCTGCTCCCTGTACACAATCCTGTTCAGTCAAGCATAGCTGGGAAACACTGAAAAATACTCATTTTCTAAGTATTTGATTTGTACTTTGGTCTAAGAACTTCTGACTGCCTGGAGGATTTCTGAACGCAATTACCTATGTGGGAATGGCCACTATCAATGGGTGACTCACAGCTTTTATTAATTAGGGATTAAAAGCAATAAATACACTGTATTACACTTCATTTTAATGGTTAACAATGACATTTACATTACAGACCACTCTGGGCCTGGCAGAGCACTGCCAGGGAGAAAATACCTCTTAGAATGAAGCTTTAGAGTAAAATTGCTTTTTTTCTTCCCTTTCCAAATTCTTAAGTATGCTGCCAGGAAAACCACAACACACTGGGCATAAACTAACTTTACCATGCAAGCACTCCTTCTGCCATCCTCTGTTTTTTCCTGCTTTACTGTTCCTGAGAAACTGCAGATCTCTTCCTCTGTGCCTGGTTCTTGCTTTACTTTCACTTGGTCAGCCTTGAAGTTAATGCCAGTTTTGTCAGCAGTTCTGCCCGAGGAGCCACAGCTGGAAAGACACCAGCACATAAATAAGAGGATAAATCATCAGGGCAAAGAAATTCAGGGAACTGTTTCCCAAATGAACAACAAAGGGTGTCACAACATTTACAACAGCTCCAGTTTACAAGACAGAGGAGAATCATAGTGCAGGAAAAAAGATTAAAAATATAAATCTTCATGTAAGCATTCTTCCACTGCTGGGTCACAGCTGTGTCAAAGCACTATGTGCCAGTTCTGTTCCTGAATTCGTCATGTCTGATCTTGTTTAGCCTGACAGTGTTAACGTGACACTCACCTTCCTCTGCTGCCTGTGCTGGAGGTGCTGGGGGGCCTCACAGGAGTGTGGGAGTTGGACAAACCTGCAAAGAAGCAGCACAGAAGTTGATTTGGTACAAGTTTAGGTTCACTGACGAGTGCTGAGTAACCCCACAAGTGCTGCAGGGGTATCCTAATTTAACAAGTCACCTCAGTCAGCTGTTCTCTCAGTCTTCGATCACAACAAAGCCCAGCACATCATGTTAAATAAAAAAGTGACAACACACGGTTCTTGGAGGCCCAGTAATTATTTCATATCATCCAAACAGTGCTAAAGCCTTCAGCCCCTTACATCCTCATATTTTACACACTGAGAGCCACCAATAAAGTCAAAAAAGCAGCCTCTGCATGTTCTGCATGCAGGTTTTGAGAAACACAGGAAGCCCCACTGCTGCACCCATTCATTCACAGGATATTACAAGTCCTGTAGAGAAAACCAAGAGAAACATCAAGTCCCAGAGTGGTTTGTGTGGGAAGGGACCTTAAAGTCCATCCAGTCCCACCCCTGCCGTGGGCAGGGACACCTTCCACTGTCCCAGGCTGCTCCAAGCCCCGTCCAACCTGGCCTTGGGCACTGCCAGGGATCCAGGGGCAGCCACAGCTGCTCTGGGCACCCTGTGCCAGGGCCTCCCCACCCTCCCAGGGAAGGATTTCTTCCTATAGACTGAAATAATCTTCTTACTTACAGAAACAGATATTTTCAATGTTTAAATAACTCAAAATTAGGTACTGGTGACTCAATATGTTCATGTGCATAAGAAAAGCTCTACCATTAATTAGTGACACCCAGAATGACCCTGAGTGTCTCTCCATGGATCTGGAACACTGCATTAGAGTGCTGGCAGTTTGTTACTACAAAGACACTTCTGAAGGAAGGCAAAATTCAAATTTCCAGAAGAATCTATTTCCGAGCAAAACAAATTTTAAATCAAACATCACTTCCCTTCTGGCAGGAAATGGCAGGCAATTATTTTCAACCTAAATACCAGAAATACCCATCACTTTCTGGAATCTCTAGAAAACACCATCAGATTTACCTGATGACCCTGGAGATAGAGCTGAAGGTCCTGGGGAGGGATTCATGGTGCTTGTAGGCTGTGGGGGGAGGTGGCTGCCTGTGATGTATCTACTTAGCAGATTATCCAAACTACTGGAACCAGCATCTTCCAGCTAAGAAGGAAAAACAAAAATCTGAATCAGAGAGGTCTAATTCAACTTTTGTAACAGTTCCACGCCTTTAAATTGTGATCAGTATCTTCACTGGAATTGTTCACTCTCCCTTCAAGGATTCAGGACAGCAGCAAATATTTTTACCAGTTTCATACAGAGATCAGGCTTTCAAACCAGAAACCTCAAGTAACGTTTTTCAAAAGCTCCTAAATCTGAGTTTTTCCAGTATGATTCTGGGCTGCACTTACTCAAGGTCACTGCAAACTTTCTGGTTCCCAGCTGCTCAGTGTGTTGGTCACACACATGGTGTTGGTCATGAACTACCACATTACTGAGGCTGCAGAAGTTATTCCATAATTAAGACATTAAGGGAAGCCATCATCTTGTTTTTCCTTAACCTGATGGGGAATCTCCCAGTCACTTTCCACACAGATTTTAGTACCTGTTAAACCCAAGGAAACAGAGACCCTGCTGCTGTAACTGCCTAAAGCCATGACCTGCAGGACAGCAGAACTGCACTGGTGTGTTTGGAACACACTGCATTCCAAGTGGGTTCTAATGACTGTGCCAGCAGCACGAAGGACTAACACTTCCTACCCACTAAATCCAACTAAAATCCGTAACAGCCTTCACATGAACAGCTAGAAAAAGAGTAACTGAACAGAATTCTGCATTTTCAGTGCACCTGGAAGTTGAGTGTTAATGCTTTGGACTATCCCACAATTCCTAACTTGGAGCCTGATGAGCTTCACACACTCCCAGCTGAATCAGCCACAACCACTCACATTCCCTCTGGTGTTTTGTTCTAAAGCCTCAGCACTGCAGATTGCTCACACTGAGATGGGATCCCTCCTTCCCCACCATTAGCAAATGACCTGCAGCCCCCTGAGAACACTGAACACACCAGCCCCGAACATTTAAGAGCTGCAGAGTTGCAGCTGGTATTCCAGCAGACCATCTTGGCTGAAACTTAGTTTTGTTTCCTGTACCATGACCAAATCTCCTGTGTTTCACACGGGCATTTCAGTGCAAAGGTCCTGTTCTCAGGGTGAAGCCATCATCCTCCTCCCCTCCCAAACATCCTGCAGAAAACACATTACACTTCTACTTTCTTTCTTCCCTGTGTACATTAAATTGTGCTTTTCACCTCTCCAAATGAGCTCAACTTCAAAATCTACCTCAGCCTGTGCCCCCTCTCTGTGGGACAATGGGACATGTCCCCTCTGTGCTTCCTGTTTCTTCTAGGAACATCAGAGAGAAACTCCAGGCAATTTTAACCCTGAATAAATCACCATTCAGGGCACTCAAAATACACCACCGTTAATTATTCTATGGATATCTTCCCACAGGATGGTCTTGAGGAAGAAATGAAGTGAACAGAGTACCTAAAGTCTCACTTTTACTGTAGGACACACATTAAACACTGATTAACCTAAAGGTTAACAGGTGGAGCAGCTCAGCCCTCTATGGAGAAAACAGCTGCATGCCTAAAGAGAAGGGCTGAAGATTTTAATTCTACAACTTCAAACGACAATCACACCACTCCTCAGAGAGCTTCTGGCACCCACACAAAACCAAACCAGGGAGAAAGGGAAGCGGCTGAAGGGCTGAGGAGCCCCACTGACCTGGATGGCCCAGATGTCTGGCAGGGAGGGCAGGTTCTCCGGGTTGGTGACGGACGGGATGAGCTCGATGGCCGACACGGACGGGCTGGTGGGGCCGCGGTTGGCGCTGGCCATGGTGGCCGTGGTGGGGCTGGTGGGGTTGATGGTGGTGTTGTGCACGGAGACCACCGGGAAGGGCCCCGCGTGGCCGGGGTTGGAGTGCTGGGGAGACACAGACACCGGGCTGGGTCACGGGGCCGGGCGGCACAGCCCACGCTGCAACGCTGCCCTGGGGAGAGACCTCAACCCAACCTGGGCACAGGGCACACTCACAGCTACCCCAGCACCTGCCAGCACTGAGGGCAGAGCAACTGCTACTCTTCTTCTCTTGGAAAGGAAAAAATACTTCGTGTGGCTAGGTATTAAGGAGACAGCACCTCTTCCACCAAATTATTTCGTATATAGTTGTATTTTCTTAAAGCAGTTCCTTCCTCCAAAGATAACTTTTTAAAGAGTTTACATGTCTGTCTAAATTTTTTTTTAAGATAAAAGTAACTGTTTCAAGTAACATAAAGTCACTTTTGGTATTTCAGTCACGTTAACATTCATTGTCAAGGATTTTTATTCTTAATGGCATGCAGAGCTCTGCATCAAGGCTTCAGGTGTGAATTTAAAATCACTTCAGCAGCTGATTCAATCAAAACCTCTCAACTACATCACTTTGAACTTCACTACTCCTCACTATTCTCTAATAAACCTCTGAATGTTCTTTTCAGCTGAATGCCCCTGAAAAGTGCAAAAGGAAACGTTTTGCTTCCCAGAACTGAACTGCAACACAAACATTAGATTTCATTTTCACCCCTAAGGTTTGAATTTCCTTACGTTCAGCAGAACTGTCACAGCACAGTAATGCAACATGGAACAGAAGCATATAAATGTGTGTAGCTGTGAGCTACAGGGGAACAGATAAACACATTTACAGCTGGAGGTACCATCTACTGGAATGAAAGTCTGGCACAATGGCACAAATGAAGCGTGTACACAGGATATACTTGTCTTTGAAGGTGAGGTTGCATCATGGAGTATTGAGGTCCATTGTGGCGTGGGATTCCTGGTATACGAGCAGCATTCTGGGCCATTCTCATCTGATGTGCTTGGAAAGCCCCACAGTTCATGTTACCCCTCTGCATGGTCTGCATGCTGATCAACCTGGGAGGCTGCAAGGGTTTGTGTTTTTTAAAATTTGTGCTTTTAACATGGAGAAAAGAAGCCCATCTCTTTCCACAGCAGTAGTAACATAACATCAAGCAAAGCCAATAGCTGTCACATTAAAGCATCTCAAATCTCAAAAGATTTTAGTTTACAAATTGCTTTGTAAGTCTAGATTTGACAGGGCAATTTTAAATCTCAGTGTTATGGCAGAGGGTGAAGTAAGAACACGTCAGGGACTCACCTGCTGCTGCAGGACTTGGGGGCTGCTCTGCCTGGGCACGGATGCAGATGGCTGGGCCATCCTCATCTGCTGCAGCTGCTGGTGCTTTTGGGCATACACTTGCTGCTGCATGTGCTGGAGTCGAAGCTGGGCCAGATTGATTTGTCCTGGAGCTTTGTTGATGTGGTTTGTTCCCGGAGGAGTTTGCCCAACCACTACATTGGGAGTGTAACTAGGGGTTGGTTTATTTTCAATGACCAGGTTACCTAAAAAAAAAACCCAAAAGAACCAATTTACAGTTAGATCTCATCATCCTCCAGAGGTTGGTATTTGTGGAATATTCAGATGTTTCTAATGCAGCTTCCTCAGAGCAATTTAAGCTTGAAATTTCCTCTTTAAGTCTTCAATAACCATACACAAGAAAAGCAAAAAGAGAACTCAGACTACAAGAACTAACTGCAAAATTAAAAACACAGTCTGTGAGGGAGGAGTGAAAGAACTGGAACTGCACAGCCTAAAAGCCAGGACAGACAGAAATGATTTCTCTGTGTTCACAAGAAATGGACAAGAGGAAAAATAAAACAGAAAACAAACATGCTGAGCATAAAGTTTCTATGCCTAAAGAAGCAAAGCCTGAGAACAGATATTTGGGGGACAGTGGAGAGTGTCCCACCACTGAGTGACTGAGGTTATAAAATATGACACAAAACACTGCTACAAGCAAGTCCTGTCTTGCTCCAGTGTGATGGACCATGTCTCCTCTCTAGATAACTCTGTCCCATTTTTATATGGAAAAGGGAAAATGTTGATTTTTGACTGTGAGCTGTGTACTCATTGGAGTCTGCATGTCCCTTTTTATTAAGGTTGACTGTTTCCTTTCTGTTTCCTGTCTGCCTCAGAGAATAAACATCCTGGACTGAAGAGGGGAACACCCCAACGTGGACTCAGAGCAAGAAGCAAGCACACACAAAAGCTGGTATTTTTGTCAGATTTTCTATGGGATTTTTATCCAACAGACAAGTTCATAAGCAGGTGCTACCAGGTACCTCTGTCTCACTGTGCTCTCCCCTCTTCTCTCACCCAAAACCTGTACTTTACAAACTCTGAGTGATTATATTTAATATACTGGAAATGGCACAGAGTGCCCAGAGAAGCTGTGGCTGCCCCTGGATCCCTGGAAGTGTCCAAGGCCAGGTTGGACGGGGCTTGGAGCAGCCTGGGACAGTGCAAGGTGTCCCTGCCCATGGCAGGGGGTGGAACAAAATGAGCTTTAAGGTCCCTTTCAACCCAAACCACCCTAATTCTGTGGTTAGGGCCATTCCTAGAACCATTCCCCTGGAAAACAAAACCCACTGGGAAAGCTTTGCTAACAGAAAGAACAGAGCAGACCAGGAGGAGAATCAGGACTGGGGGGGTTACGTCAAGAGAGTTTTGGTCTCCTGCATTAAGAGCTGTACTGCACTGCACTCACTCCTGTTGGATGAACACCCCCAACTCAACAGAGTTTTTCCAGTGTCACAGAATAAACAAACACAGTTTTCTCACCCAAATTGACGACGTTCTTGGCCCAGAAGGTGGGGTCACAATGGAAGCGGATGGCTCCGTTGGCAGCGGGGACGGGATCGCAGCGTGCCTTCAGAATGTGCCGCAGCTGGAACGTTATCTGAGAGGAAACAAACACACTCTGTTGGTCACAAGGACATAAAGAAGGAGAAATGACAAGCGTGCATTTGCCCAGAGAGTTCAGGCCGTGGAACAGCAACAAGGACTGGCAACAGCAAGTTTCGTTCATAGCCTGGGAATGTCTCAATTCACCAGGAGAATCCCACATTGTACAACTTCTTTACTCTGAGGATTACAGAGCAGCACTGCTCCACCACAGCACTGCTGCAACGACTCCAGGGAAACACGAAGGTGCCTTCACAGAGCTTGACCTCATTCCTTCCACACTAACACTCCTAAACCCTCATGGTAAAGGGTGAATTGTTGCACAGCTGCTTGGCTCTGCTGTAAGATCTAAAGTTGAAGACATGGTGCCAAAATGGGCCATGATGGTGGCAATGAAGGACCCCCATGGCAGAACTGGGTGTATCCTTCTGATTACCAACATTTGACCTCATTTGTGTCTTAATCTCACTCTGGGTATAGTTGATTCTCCTGCCCCTCTGTGTTCGTGGCTCAGGACACGTTCCCAGACAGGGACAGAAATTTGGTGTCAGAATGATGGTCTAGGATAATGGGAGGTGAGCACAGCCCTGGCCCTGCAGGTGAACGAACCTGCACGTGCAGAACTGGGTGTATTTATGTCAATAAAAGTGAATTAACATTTTGATTATCAACACTTGACTTGTTTGTGGCTTATCTTGCTCTGGGTATGTTGCAACTTTTCCCCTCTCTGGACACGGGGATTGGGACAGAACTGCACAGCCAAGTCTGTGCAGCCACACGAGGAGTGGCACTGAGGGCACTTTGTTCAGCTGGAGAGGAGGGCCTGAGGTCAGACCTCACCGGGGGCTGCAGCTTCTTCCTCAGGAGCAGCACAGGAACAGCTCCAATCTCTGCCCCGGGAGCAGGGACAGGACCCAGGGAAGGGCTGGAGCTGGGCCAGGGCAGGGTCAGGCTGGAGATCAGGGAAAGGTTCTTCCCCCAGAGGGTGCTGGGCACTGCCCAGGCTCCCCAGGCAACGGGCACAGCCCCGAGGCTGCCAGAGCTCCAGGAGCATTCGGACAGCGCTGCCAGGGACAGGGTGGGATTGTTGGGGTGTCTGTGCAGGGCCAGGGCTTGGACTGGACAATCTCTGTGGGGGAATCCCTTCCAGCTCAGGATACTCCATGATTCCCAGCCCCAGGATGCCCCTCACCAGCCGCTTGCTGTAGAGCAGGGCAGTGCTGCTGCCACTCGCGATCGCCCAATTAGTGAAGTTCATCACGTGCTTCACTTGTCGTGACAGACCAGTGATGTCATTCTGCTGCTGGATTAACTTCATCTGCCTCTCCTTTGTTACATTCTGCAAAGAAACAGAAACTTTATTACAATGGGGCTTTCAGGTTTAGGAGGAAGATGCCAACTGCTGTCAGGTTTTGGATCAAAAAGAAAACCTCCCAAGAAAATTTCAGCAAATGCTAGGTAAACAAGAAAAGCCAAAATTCATGTAATTTTAAATTATTTCTTTTACTCATGATCAAGTTACTTTTTTCTTCCAGGAACATTTGATTTCCTTGCCAAGTAATTGTTCCTTAACCAGGAAAAATCTATTGTGATTCATTTGATCTTAAATTTTTCATGTCATGACAAGCTGGCCATATGCACTGAACTACCTTCTTGAAATGGATTTCCTCTCTTCAGCTAAAACAGGTAGTAATAAGTTAAATTTTCATGGATTTTATTAAAAGTCATAATGCAATTATTCACATGTGCAGTCCGGAAAGGATGCTTGAACTCATGGACTCCTTTTTCATGCTGTACCCTACAACTTTAAATACCATAAACACCTTCATGTACACACACATGAAACTGCCCTGTCTGTTCTTACACACACCTTTAAAAGCTATTTGAGGAAATTATTAAATTACACACACCTGAGAATTATGTTACACAGAAATATGGCAAACAGAACATGAAAAGGAGATTTCCAGACACTCCTTTACAACGAGCCCAATTCTGCATACGAGGCACAGACACAAAACTGAAGGAGCCACAGGCTCTAACGAGAGGAGGAACAAGAGATTTAACTCCACCACACCACTCAGAGGCAACATCAGAACTACAACACCTGCAACCACACCCAACAAACCATTTTCAAACACCTGGGTCCTCAATAGGGGACTGGAAACTCAACACCACCATTATTTTTTATTTTATTATAAGTGTACCTCAAGGTGCTGTAGGAGAGATTTTCCCTTTTTATTGATTTCATTGATGAGGGTGAATATAGCCACTTTGATTTCCTGTTCTACTCGTTTGTTGGTTTCATTGACTTCTTTTATCCTAAAAAAAACCAAAAACAAGGGGTTGTCAGTCACTTCACTGCCAAATACAAATTCACGACTTGTTTTATTTCAAATTAATATGAAAGCCTTGGAGTTTACACACTTTATATAGAGAAATAACCAGCCACAACCACATGTGTCTGTATGTACATTTATATATTTATATCCCTATCGTGTCTCTCACTATGAAAAATTTGTATCTGATGCTTTAAACTTCTAAGATAATTTATATTACCCAGAAATCAGCCCTGAATTTCAAATTAACTCCTCCCTGGTACCAAGAAAGTTATTACAGGCCTGTAATTAATACACAATAAACATGTAAAATTTTCATTAGTGATTTGCCTGATATTAGTCTAGATTATTCTCTTGAGCTTTACTACTACTGCCTGTCAGATTTTTATACCCTCTTCATCACTGCCATTTTAACTCAGTTTTCATGCATTTTCAGCTTCTTCAGACTCAAGCAAATCATCTTGAGCTCTGTCCACAGAATTTGAAATACAGCATTTCTTAAACTCATGGAAACTCTGGGTTTATTTGATCCTACACTGCCTTAATCTCACAAGTTCACATTGCAGCGGAATTCCTTGCCATGAGCCAATGTAAAGACTTAAGCTGTCCTTTTTTAAAGACCTTTTTTGCTGCTAGATCCAGGATCTGATGCCATTCAGCCACAGGACCAGCACTCGCTGCCTGATGATGAATGCTGCTGGGGTCAAAGCCCTCCAAGGCACCTTGGACACACGTGGTTTTTCATCACAGCACAACCTGGTCTCCTACTCCAAAAAACACCCAACCAACCCTTCATTAAGTCCCTGGAATCCACCCTTGGCTTTGGCACCCAACAATTACTCCAGCAGAGCTGTTCCTTCAACACCTCCCTGCCCCACGATCACAGGCGATGGCAATGCTGTTCCCTCTGCCAACACTGACAACAGGACTGCAATACCTTTGCTTCTCTCTCCACTCCCTGAAGTTTTTAGGATGATGGATTTTGTGTTCCACAGGCCAGCAAAGCAGTGGAATGAATTGTCTCACCTGCAGCAGCCATTTGGCTCAGCAGAAAATGGAGATCTTGACACAATTCAATCCCATGCTGCAGAAATCCACTGAATTCACTGAAACCAGAAACTCTCAGGCAAAAGAACCCCACCATTACAGTATGTTATTCATATGTGCATCACCCATTCCTGGAATTCTTATCAGAGGATGTTTTGTGACATTTCCTGAGTTTTCAGTTTAATTATTTCCTATGTGACTGCGTTTCTGTCTCTTCAAGGGTGTAAAAAATTCTATGCTTCACAGTGGTGCTGTGTTTTGGGACCTTTCAAAGACTCCCACGGAAAATCAATCAGCACATAAAAATATCAATTTTCATTGCTTCCCTCTTCACACATTTGCCTCTGTCATGTTGTATGTTCTTCTCCCCTTACACTGCTTTTTTTGTTTTTATTTTTAATGTAGATGGCACCACAGGGAGTTAAAAATTTGCATCAGAACTTCTCTTTCTATCTTAGGTGCACATCCTCCTGTACTTTCCACCCCCAGCTGATGTGTCATTTTGCAAATGACCTAAGAGCTGCAGGAGGCTCACAAAACCACCGAGAGTCAGGGTGGAATTCCCTGAGCTGCAGCACAACCACGTCACCCCAGTGGGCGAGAAGCCAGCAGGGAGCACGTGCTCCCTCTGCCTCTCGGTTCAGTGTTTAACGTGACGTTGAATTTCAGATAACCCTGGAAATCTTAAGCGAAGCCATCTGAAAAAACACCCCAATCAAAACCCCACAACCAACCACAATTTCCTATTCAAATTCACACCAAGTTTTTGTTACAGTTATCAGAGGCCTTCCTAGGAAACATAAAAATACTTTTAATATTCCAACCCTTCTGTCACCGAGAGCTAGTTTAGAAGAAACCATAGGATGGGCTTCCTTGCCTTTTTTATTCCTTTTTTTTTCTCCCCCATTCCCAAAGTGTAATAAATGTGTCACATCTTTGGTTCTATTCAAAGTTGCCACAAAAGACATAACCTTTAATATCTGTTTCTTGCAACAACTTCCAAGAAGGCACACTCTTGTAGGGGAAAATAAACATTATGAAAAGTAATTAATACATAGAATTAACTCTCATGTGTTATCCTGGTCCCATCATTCATCTTACTGTGATTCATTACAAGGCAGTGTAACAGCTGATCATTTTGGGGAACTCACCTATTTTGAACTTGGGCAGCTGCAAAATTTACATAATTCTTCTTCTCAAGAAGTTTGGCCAACAGGTTCTCAATTGCCCCCTTCTGGTTCTGAAAAGCTTCTTCCAGGAACTGGTACCTTGGCAACATGGAAGAGGAGACACCGGTTACCAGGGAGCAGGGGGCTGGAACTCAGGGCTCCCAGCTCAGGTGGAAAGCCACGAAATTTTGAAAAAAAGTGACAAAACACTGAGAAAAACCAGCTTCTGCCTACTCTGACCAGTGTGCAAAATGTTGAAGTGCTGATCAAGTCCTTTGCTACTGTCCAGGAGACTGAACCTCTGTGGGAAACTCTCAATTCCAACCACACAGGGATGCACTGCCTCATTTCCCAGGACAGCAGGCTATGGAACAGCTCCAGGAGAAACCAGGAACCTCACAGTTTGATGAGGAAAATGCACCAACAGCTTAAACACACATTAAAGGATACCAAAAACCAACCCCCTCAACTATCCCAAATCCCCCAGTTTTCCAGCTGAGATGATACTATTCCTATTTCACTGCATTAGTTTAATCTGAAGAAAATGTTCCTATTAAAAAACTTGTTTTTTCCACCTCTGATACTTCCAAGTGAAGAGCATTCCCTTCCAAGCTCTTCAACTAAACAGCTGCTACCAAAGGTACTTTCCATTACCTCATCTCAAAAGAGGGTTAAGTACCAACACTGAGGGAAAATAACAGGATTAGGTGCCTTTTCCTAACCTATTGGAATTATCAATGCAACAGAAGCAAAATGCCTCTGAATTAAGCAGCTGCACAAGTTTCCAGCTTTTTCTGATCAACTGCTCAATACCCAGGATTCCTACCAGCCACTTGCTAAGTCTTGTCCTCGCAATAAACAACCTTCATGCTTCTGAAATATAATTTGTTAACAACAGAGAAAATTGAAGGTCCCAGAACACCTTGGCAATGTTTTCCCAGTATTCAAATTGGCATAAAAATTCCTGCAATTAATGAAGCATCCTGTGAGCTGCATTAGAAGCAACTTACACCACCTCCCAAAGAAAATGAAAAAGAAAGCAGTGCTGTTGTCTGTCACAATCTAGAATGTTACAATCCAGCAGGAAAAGACTGCCTGGATTGTCATCAAACTTACAGCAACACAGCTTTTTAATTTAAATGACTCAGACAAAGAACATCATTCACAACAAAACTCTGCTCCTGTTAATTCAGTTTGTACCAGCAGCAGACAAGTCTGAACTCCAAGAGTTCAGATTCTTCAGTCTCGGTGTTGGAATTTGGCTTTTTCTAAGAACAGTCTGAAGTTCTTGCAGACAGCCAGCAGCAAGAGATTTTAGGTAACTGTAACACAAAAAAAGTAGCATTCCTAAAGCCCAAAGACAGCAAAATTTGGAATGTTTGGGAGCTGCTGATATTCTGAAATTATTTTCATTAAGTTCAAACTCGTATTTCCACATGAAGGAGAAATGAAAAAATCTACATTCAGCTTGTACTGCTAAAATTTTGCTGTAGCTCTTGCTACAGCCAAAATACCTTTCTTTTTTCAATACTTTACTTCCAGCCTCCTGAGTGTGTGGACTGAAAACTGCCCAAATTAAAGGAATCACACAGCATTAGGCTGCTAAAAGAACTGCCAGCTTTCCACAGAATCCCCAGCAACCCCTGCCCAGGGCAGGGGGTGGAGCTGGATGAGCCTTAAGGTCCCTTCCAACCCCAAACCATTCTGGAATTCTATGACTGAAACTCTGACCACTGGACCATGGAGCTACTGCAATGGTGAATCACCCTCCTCTGGTGTAAATTATCAGGATTTCAGGTAAGGAGAAAACAGGGGATTAAAATCAATTCTTATTTCCACTTGGCATGATTCTCCACAAAATCTCAGCTGTACTTCAGGCAGACAAAGCAGTGCCTTAATCATCTGTAATTCACACCTGCACACAGACCCACATGGAAAGAATATTCTGCAAAAAAAAGCACGTTAATAGCAAGGAATTCTCCTTCTGGAAGAGCACAGGTAAGTAGGACAAGATCCATCTGTTAATCCATTAGCAACATGCACAGAACACATGCAAAGAAACCAACCAGAACAAGTTAGTGAATATATCCCAGGAGAGCACCCTTGTGGCAAGGGAGTCACCCAGGATATTTATGATCAAGCCTAAGAAAGAACAGAGCAGGAATATTTGAGGTTGTTAATATTTTAATAATACTAATTTCAAAGATAAAGTTCTCCATAGGCTGCTGTAGCAGTCTGAGAATAATCACTATTCTGAGAAAAACAACACTAAATTCAATATTGCACCTTTGCAGAGAAGAGTTACCCACAACCTGACTAGGAAAAGCAGTGGTGCAGTGGTTGATAAACATGTATTATCCCAGATTCCCTATTATAACACTGAAAAATACTTGTCCAGACATTCAAACAACTACATGACAGAGCTGCCAAAGAGCAGGAAGTTGGAATGTGTCTTAAAGGGGTTCCAACTATTTTTCTACCAGAGACAAACCCAGCATTTCTTTTTACCTGGAATGAGGCAACTTTCAAACAACTAAAACCAAACCATTTTCCCCCCCTCTGCACTAGAAGAATATATTCATGCAAGAGGCAAAATTTAGACTTTCCTTTACAAAATTCCCCTAAAGACTGCTGCACAATCAAATATGCCCTTTCAGAAAATTGCCTCACCCATGACTCACTCTATCACTTTTGCTTCTTTTACAGCACCAGGTGTTCAGGGCTGCAGGAATTTCCATTCAAGTCCTGAACAGAGTGACAGAGCTGGGAACTGCCAGGCAAATGAACACCTGAATCACACCAAACCTCCTCAGCCCGTGTTGGTCTGAATCTGATCTTAAGAGCCTTGACAAAGCTCAACCAACTGATGAAGTTTCTGTCACTCCACGCAGGTTCTCCTTTGCAAGGGGTGGTTTCAGTCCAACAAGGAGTAAATGCAGCAGAATTTCCAACACAACTGGTTCACATCAATGCCACTTCATCCTCTGAGACAGCACAGCACAGGAGTTAAGACATGGGAATATTTGTACCTGTGTTCTTTGTGTTCCAGTAACTGACAGTCTCTGCATGTCAGCCTGTCACAGGTTTCACAGAAAAGTTTTAACTGCTCTTGTTTGTGGACAGGGCAGAAAACAGGACGTTGACCAGATGCTCCCACGGCCTCTGTTTTTAAAAATAAACCATTTGTGCATTTTAAAATAAAATTTAGACAGTCTGAAGAGCAAAACAACTAACTTCCACTAACAATCAAGGACTTGCAAAGGCACCTCCAGATCTGTTCTCACGCTAAAGTTACTGTGAATACGTCAGGTCAGGGGTTGGACTTGATGATCTCAGAGGTCCTTCCCAACCTTAATGGTTCTGTGATTCACAGTGCCAGTGGTTAACAGCTGTTTTCACTTTACTCATTCAAGGAGAAGAAGGAATTCCTCTTTTCTCACAAGCACCCCAAAGGCCCTGTAAGACTGCACACACAAACACCAGCATGCTGCATATGTGTTTATATTCATTCCATACAATTTCACCTTGACACACTGAAGGATGGGTCAAACCTCTCAAACCTTTTTACTTTTTACCCCATGGGCTCTCTAGGTTAACACACCTCATTTGGTCAAGCACAACTGAGGTGGGAACTGCAAAGCAAATGTTGCCTGTGTTAAGAGTTACCTAAACCCCTCCTGAACTGCTTCGATTTTTCCACTTGAGCAAATAACAAATAATGGCAAAAAACAGCTCTGGGTTCACTAAAAAAGTGCTGCACAGTGTTCTGGTGATATTCTGAGCTTAGCAAAGAGGAAAGCAGCCTTTGGAAGGTACAGCAGGTAGGGTTTAAAACATGAACGTTTTCCTCACTCTCCAACGTTTCTGAAGCTGGTTATATCATGCAAGTTATTGTAAAGAAAGAGCTGATGAGCCTACAGCTGCCACTCACTGAGAGAAATTTAAAGTCTCCAGGGCACATCTTTGAGTCTAAGAAGAAAAACAAACAATGACCAGCCCTTCCCCACAATCACAATAAATGAAATTTCTGATACAAAGTTTATTTTGTTGGAACAGTCAATTTTTCAGCCCCTTCCCAGCTGGTATCAAAGGGAAAGCTGAGCTGAAATATCACACTGAGAGTCACAATTTAGCATTCCTTGTAAAAACATCAATAATTCTTTCTTGGTCCCTATAATCTGATTGAACTTGAGGGTTTCTCGTCTATGAGGCTTAATATATTTAATCTTAAATGGGTAATATTTCTAATTAAAAGTACTCATTAAGACATAAAGAGAAACCTCTCCAAAACGAGGTTTAATGATAGAACAGATGAAATACGATCGTTGCCTAAAAGAACCAAGCTCAACAGCAAACTTTTTAACTATTAAACAGTTTTCAGACAAAAAAGCAGTGTTTGTTCCTCTGAAAGGATACAACAAAACAATAATGAAGATCTTAATTCATTTTAAATGAATTTAAATAAAGAGAGCAAAGTGTCAAGGTCTCTCTTCCTCAAAATGATCATTCTTCAGACACATCCAGATTGTGGAGAACCTACAGGTCTTTGAATCAGAACTTTTAACCCACTTACAAATAGAATTTTCTAAGCTAAAATCCAGATACCCTGGACCTGTATGGAGAGCATTTTCCACATTACCTCAATAGACTACGAATGATTTATGATCAAACAAGAGTTTAAGAATTTAATTCTAATAAGGCTGCACATCTAAACAAACCCTACACACACTTCACATGTTCACTTTTGCTCCCTGCAAGATTAAACCTAAAACAGATTCAAAGTCTACATTTACTGAGCAATATCAATACAAAGTAACATCATATATCTAAGATAACTCTAAATTTATATATAGATTTCTACAGGGAGAACTGTAATTGCTCCTCATAACAAAATACAGCAAAATGTGTAATTTAATTTCCTTGGACAATGGGTAGGATTATCAATACGCCACTGCTCTCCAGATTCCAGCCCCTCCATTACTTGTTCTCCTAAACAGAAAGATAATTAAGAATGGATCTAAATCCTTTCCAAAGGCATTGCACATTGCACAAAGTATCACTGTTTTAGTTTTTCCTCTTTTTTGCAGCTACTGATTTTGCTCTAGTAACTTTTTACTGAACTTTTCCCAAATCCTTGGGGAAGAACACACAGCTGGTTGTTACCTCCACCATCCTTCCCCTCTCTTTTCACATATAAAGAGAAAAGGCTCTTAGAACAGGCAGGACAAAGTGACACCCAACACTCACCTGATGACACGTCCTCTTTTTTCCTGATCATGTGATCTTTAGTAAACTTTACTCGCTGGTGAGCTTCTATGCAGGTCTTACACAGCCACTCCCCACACTCCACACAGAAACCCACGGCACTGGCGTTGTCCTCGCAGCTGGTACACACCTGCAGGGGGAAAGCCACCAGAATGGTCCTGGGGAGCACTGGCAGGGCCAGAAATCAGAGGTGGGCTGGGGAAAAGGCACCAGAATTGTCCTGGGGAGCACTGACAGCCCCAGAGAGCAGAAAGGGTTGGGGAAATGGCACCAGAATTGTCCTGGGGAGCACTGGCAGGGCCAGAAATCAGAGGTGGGTTGGGGAAATGGCACCAGAATGGTCCTGGGGAGGCCAGAAAGCAGAGGTGGGTTGAGGAAAAGCCACCAGCATTGTCCTGGGGAGCACTGACAGCCCCAGAGAGCAGAGGAGCCTTGGGGAAAGGGCACCAGCATCAACCTGGGGAGCACTGACAGCCACAGAGAGCAGAAAGGGTTGGGGAAAAGCCACCAGCATGGTCCGGGGGAGCACTGACAGGGCCAGAAATCAGAGGTGGGCTGGGGATAAGCCACCGGCATCATCCTAGGGAGCACTGGCAGGGCCAGAGA
>VZRQ01004982.1:633854-645081 GCA_013397975.1 Machaerirhynchus nigripectus
CAGGGCCAGAGAGCAGAGGAGCTTTGGGGAAAAGCCACCAGAATTGTCCGGGGGAGCAGTGACAGCCCCAGAGAACAGAGGAGCTTTGGGGAAAAGCCACCAGAATTGTTCTGGGGAGCAGTGACAGCCCCAGAGAGCAGAGGCTGGGGCAGGCAGGCCGGTCCCTACCTGTTCTGACTTCTCGTCGGAGCTGCTGGGTGCCTCCGAGGTGTCCTTCACGAAGTAGTTGTCCACCAGGTCGATCTGCCGGCACTCCTGGCGGCAGATCGGGCACCGGATCACCCCCACTGCAAAACACAGCACCCCACTGGCTCTCAGGGCAGCACCACTCACAACTCAACGTGCCCAGAGGCACAAAACACACTCCTCGTCTCACCTGGGTAAAGCAGCCCACGGTTGACGTTGCCATTAAAAACCAGCCACTACGGCTGTAGAACAGGTTTCACCCCAAAATACGTTCCCTCAACTAAACCCAAAAAAACCCCACAAGCCTCTACAGAAAAGGAGCCCTCACCCAGCTGTGATAATTTCTACATCATACTCAGTTTTTCCTACTTACTTCTTCACCAAACAATATGTATTTTTAGCCAAGGCATTTGTTGCCATTACACAAATATTTAATTTTTTGACCTGCTCATTTTAGATTACAGAACTCAAGGCACTCGTTAATTATTTTTTAGAACTGTCTGTAGTCCAGCCTGTCTCAAGACAAGCATTAAGAGGGTGTGCCCCGATAGCTGGGGTGACTTCAGTGATGTTCCTGAAAATGCCACGGCAGTAGCGTGTCCCAGTGTTCTCCCACCTACAACAGTGGAAAATCTCTAATATAACCTATTTCCATGAGGTCAGGGAGGCAGATGAAGCAATAAAATGCCAGCATCCTGCTTTGTTATCCTTTGTAATCACTAAATTAGTTTTAAATCCTCAGCAGGGCTGCAGAGAAGTTACTACCTGAACCAAACTGACATTTAAAGATGTCTATGAACAACCCCCATAAAGGTTTGAAAACCTATTTATAACTTAGGTAGTGGCTCACACTTCACACAAGTGTCATTTGATCTTAAATCAAATTCCTATACAATTTATTGAGAATATGACCTGCACAAAGCTTTCCAAGCCATTGGGTATTTTTATACACTGAAACAACTTTGAGAAGTCTTAATTAAATGATGCTCAGCTCCTTTGTGGATATTCAATTAGGACAGCAGGACTTCTTTCAGGGAGATTAATTACATTAGTAGTGGAGTAGCATTAATTTTTTCAAGTGCTAAAATTAATGACGGCTTCAGAACACAGGAGACTCACTGCAGAACAACAGTAATCCAACTAAAAACTCCCTGTCTCACCAAACCAAACACATCTCAAGAGCAGGATGTGAAAAATAACCAGTACTGCAGCAGCTACACATACAAGAGCTTTCCCACACACAATGAAACCTTCCCCAGATGCAGAACTTTCAGGTTTTCTTACAACTGAGAGACAAAATTGTTTAGGGAATACCAGCTGAAAGCCATCCAGCAGCTGATGTGTATGTACTTACAGAACAAAAATTCCTGATATTTACCATTAAAACTGCTCCATCCAAACCAAACCTAAACTCAGATTTTTAGTGGTCTTGGGTCAAACACACAAAATATTCCAAGAAAACAACAAAACAGAAGAAGCTCAAGATCTGTAATCTCCAGACAACAGCAAGTCAAATTCTACAGATGCAAACCCCTTTCTGTAAGGCAACTTTTGGGTTGGTTTTAAAGTAGCCAAATCAATGAAAGCTTGAATAAAATCAAGCCTTTTGATCCAAGTGACAGCCCCCAGGCTGGATTCTGGCCAGGGGTAATTCCACCTTGTGCACTGCCCCTGTCAGAGGGGGCACAGGGAATGGGCAGTCCCAGGCGCTGCTCTCACAGCCCAACACCCAATTTTTGCATCTCCACATTCAAATAAACCCTGCACACACCTCAAGGGACCACAACTCGAAGACAAGGTCTTGCAATTCTCATTCAGCACATTACACTCCTTTTCCACATCTCAATAAGCTTTATTTCCAACAGCAGCTTTCCAATAATATATGAGCCACTAAACATCTAATATCCTGGTCTTTTAATCTAATATAAGACAAATTACTGCAGCACCATTTGTACTAGAACATACAGTTTGTACCATTTGTACAAGATGTGAAAAGACTGAAGAGATACAGATGTGGCTAATTTTGTGAGGCAGGAGGGAAAAGTAGAGAAAATCACACTGAAATAGCATTTACATAGAAAAAAGAAATCCTTACCTGTCCAAACTTGAAATAATTTGTAAGCTAACAAAGTTTATTGCAAAAATTTAGTGAGAACGTATTTTAGGAGAAACTAAGGGTCAAATGTTTATATAACCTCTGAGAAAAACCATGTTTCACTGTCAGTTTCAGTTAAAAAAATCTTGTATAAGAAAACAAAAGTAAATATAAAACTGTCATCCTCTTTATACTCCAGCAGAAGTTACTACATTGTTTTTCTGCATCAAACAAATCAAACACATCAGTCCTGGTACAAACATTCCCACTGTAACTCTGCTTTCCAGTAAGCATTAGCACACAGTAAAAACTATTGTTTAAAGATCAAACATTTTTTAAATCGCAGTTGAAATAGAACAAGACACATTCATACAAATTAAGAAGGTCAGACTGGTTTCTGATCTCCCTCAATCCTAATTATTACCATCAAGATTTCTTTCCTGTGTCCTCAGAGATGGCTTCACATTATTCTGCAGCCATAAATCGATGCTGCAGAGGTCAAGAGCAGCACTGAAGCAAAGAGCTGAGAAAAGGGAAGTTTCTTTCAGGAAGTTCTGACCACACCACGTGAAACCCTGCACTGGGGGTCTGAAACACTTTGGGCAGCAGTTCCTTTCTGCCTTACAGAACACTGTCACCAAAATCCTGCCCTCAGCATTAACTGCAGCAACACAGTTATGCTCCAGGTCCCGAAAAAAGAACCCTACAAACTTCACCAGCCACCCACAGATGCTGCTGTGGATATCGGTACTTCCATGAAGAAATCCAGGAAAAATCATCCTTTGGACCTAAAAGGCCACAGGAAATGAACTATTTCACATGAGCTGCAGTAACAGGAGGAGGCTTTCAAGCTTCTTTTGTTGTACTTTAGAGGACCCACACTGCCCATTTTTCCAGTTGTTTCTATCACACACCTTAAGTGTGTAAGACCTGGAACAACCATGAGCACAAATATTCATTCCCCCTCTTCCACAGCACTCAACAGACACAGCTCCATGCACCAAATTTCCCCTTCCCTTCCATCCTATTCCCAATTAATGATGCAGTTCAGATCAGATTCTGCTTTCGGTCCCACACTTCTGCAGAACAGCAAAAATATTTTCAATCATACACATTTCCTGTCCCCCATCTGCTGCTACACACAACACTCAGCCTAAATGGAGTTTTGTTCTTCCTTTCACACTGCCTAAGGCTGGCTGAAGGGAGAAGCAGGAATAGTTTCCCACCTGGAAATTTGGACTGCAAGTCTCCGATCCAGCAGGTAGGAAAAGCCTGCCTGGCACTGCCAACCCTGCTCAAAGGGAGATGGGTTTCACCTCCTCACCTGGGCCATGGGAGGAAGGAGATTCCCAGATTCCTTGTGACACACTCCCATGGAGCCTCCTGAGACAGACAGAGCCACTCAGGAGCTGAGAACCAACACAGAGAACTGACAGAAACACAGGAATGTGGTCAGGGATGGATCCATAGGAACGACAGGAACCTGCCCCGGGAGCAGCTCTCCCCAGCACATGGATGGGATCTGGGGCATGGAAATGGGAATGTTGGGCACATCCCAAGAACGATCCCTGTCCTGGGAAGGGTTGCTCCTGCCCCAGTGGGAGCCCAGGTCACTGCAAGGCAGGACACGACGGTGAAACCAAGGACACAACAAGGACCTTCCTGGAGGCTCCAGCTCTCCTGGCAGCTTCTGCCGAGGCCAGGACCCGCACTTCTCACCAGGCCAGCCCACAGAACACCCCAGGAGAAGGTTCTGTCCGAGCAGGGAGATGCCAGCACACGGATTTACCACCCCTGTTGAACCATCAGTTACACAGTACAGGCACAGCTCCTTACATTGCACATTAGACCTTCTGATTTGTCAAAGACTTTAAGAACACTAATGAGAGCAGCATCTCTGTAATCCCTTTAACTGCTTATGGTGCAGGTAAAGCACACTGAACAAGACCACAGGCATCAAAGCGTGTCAGAAAGCATGAAACTGAACTAAACTGAGGAGGAAAGCTAATTTTGTTTTCCTAAAAACAGAAAGGCTGCTAAAAACCCTGCACTGTAATCCAGCAGCAAATCACTACGGAACACTGCAAAAACCTTCAGATTTCAAGTGGAAGATGCTTTTAATCCACCACTCCCAACTCGCACCTAAAGCTGCAACACAAGTATTTTTCTTAAATTGTAACTCAACTCTGTGAATACCTTTTACGTATTTAAGATTTCCCAAGGGCAACTATGTTCCTCTGAATGCATCTCTAAACAGGTGATTTTTTTCAACAGGTTTCATCTTGGACTAGTTTCAGTAAGAGAAATATTAAAAACCTGCTCAGAATTGCTTTCTCCAGGCTGTTATATCAATACTAATGATCATAAAATACTCCCAAATTTCAAGGATTTCAGTCTTGTAGGATCAAAACAGAGACACTCTTCAGTGAAAGCTCATGTCAAGTCTTTGGCTACTGTCCCCACTCCAGCTGGATAGTCAGGAATCAGTGTGTGTTCAACTCATACCCATTGCTTTTGCACAAGAAAAAACCTGGCATTTTCTGAATCTTCTTTACTCCCTACCCACCCTTCTGGACATTTCCTTCCAGAATTCCCTCAGATTTCAGAGAGCAGCTCCAGAACAACAAGGCTTCCTGAGCCAGCAAGAATTAACCTGTTCCCTCACCAAACCCACCTACAACTATCCTCTGATCTGGTTTTGGAGCTTTTGTTTACAATCACTTACAGAAGCCTCCTGGAAGCCTCCAGCCCCGGGGTTAGAGAAGGGGGAGGTGGGTTGGAAGGAAAGGGGAACACACAAGGAGCCATGGAAACTCATCTACTGGCTAAAACCACTACAGGAGCTAAAGCAAAGTAAGGAACTTTTATAAGAAGCTCCACACTGAGGGCTCCACATTCAGTTGTTGGCCTCAAGTAGAAGCTGACTTCAGTCAACTTAAAATAAACACATCACAGCCCAACCCAACCCCACTGAAACCTTACAGAGAACAAAAAGCAGCAATGGAATAATTAAGAGAGTTATTGATCTGAATGAGGATCACATGGATCTGATGAGATCACAGATGTGAACAAGGGAAGGCACAAAACACACAGGATGCACATGATCCAAAAATCACTTTGCACCTCAGTAGCACCCAATGGATCCTCTACATCACAGGGACATTGCAGGGAGTCTTTCCAGCTGTTCATATGTATAAATTCAAAGTTTATTAAAACATTGACCCCCAAACACTTGTGTTCCTAAACATCTCTACTTGCATACTAAAACTCCTTATTTTCCTAAGATCCAACTCCTTTCACATCAGCTCTGACATGTAGCACAAAAACCTTTAGCAGTTCTTTAGTTGCTTCATAATATTCAAGAGTACAGAAACTAAAAACACAAGGATAAAGAAGTGACTTTGACCTCACTCAATACCCTAAAATAAAATGTTTGAAGTGTGTTCTGGACAACAAGTTGAACAGGAGTCAACAGCACATCCTTCACCAAAGAGAGCAGCGTGTCCCAGGCCGCAGCAGCAGGACAAGGACAGCCATCCCTCCTCCTGTCGGCACTCCGGGACACCACACCGGGCCAGCACAGGGCTCCCCACACGGGACACGCTCACAGACCGGGGCGAGCGCAGCGCTGGCGGCCGGAGCGGGCAGGCCCGGAGCACGCCCGGCGTGAGGGGAGCCCCCAGCGCGGCCTGGGGGCGGGAGGCAGAGCCAGGGGTGCACAGCAAAGGGAGGGGCAGTGAAAGCAGCAACAAAGGCGCTTTCTATTCCCCGCGGTCCGAGGAGGATGGTCCAACACTGCTCATCCAGGCCCAGTCAGCACACACCCGGACAGGGCTCCGAGGAACCTCCTCTCGCCAGACCGGCTCCGGCCGGGGTGGGGCCGGACACACCTGGCCCTGCCACCCCGCGTGATGCTCCACTCCAGCCTCGGTTGTGTTCAAGAACGGCTTCACATTCTGCTGATACGCGCGAGACATCCACTACCACAGGCCTAAAACTCTGTCACGTCGTGCCCCGACAACCAACCTCCCAAAACCCAATTTCTGTTGAGCAAGCAGCATCACTTGAGACATCTGGCTCCACACACAGGCTTGGGCTGGGCTGCAGTACCAGAATGATTCCCCCCACAAAAGTACTGAGTGACTGTAAGATAATTAAAGTCCTGTCAGACGTTTACATTGTTAAGACGACAATGAAACTTCCCAGTTCAGGAAATATTTGCAAGCACTTGTGCAATCCAGTAACTCCAGCTTCCGTTCTGGGCTCAGCCTTGGCAGGGGATCAGCCCTCTCAGGAATGAATCTCTGCCAGGTCCCATTTATTGGGTGAGAACACCAATTGTAGTTACTCCATGTGCATAAT
Source organism: Machaerirhynchus nigripectus (assembly GCA_013397975.1). Lineage (NCBI taxonomy): Eukaryota > Metazoa > Chordata > Aves > Passeriformes > Dicruridae > Machaerirhynchus > Machaerirhynchus nigripectus. The sequence continues at coordinate 640,498 of VZRQ01004982.1, forward strand.
ATTTATTTCTCTCAGCGCTGTAAGGGTCCGAGCATGTTTCTACACAGCCATACATCAAACCCCTGCTCTAATTTCGGTGATTAGACCTTGAAACAAACCCTCACAAGTCAAGGGAGCAACACAACCAGACTGAAATCTGTCAGAATAAAAATACATTAAAGAAAATTAACTGCTTTCAAGGTCCACTCCTAAGTCAGCTTTTTGTTTTTTGAACAACCCTTGATTATATCGCAATTATCACACACTGAACTGACAATACATTATATTTAATAAGAAAAAAAAAATTACAGCTGCCACAGATACTAATTCTTATAAAAATAACACATGCCTTAATGTTCTCAGATGGAAATACTCTACAATACACTATTAATTTAGGCTGAAATTTAAGTTTCACAGGAAGATTTTAAGTCCAGAATACGAACTGACCATTTTCCAGGACTCATGCTGAGCTCCAGCATATATTCATGAGGCTCACTTATCAACACAGGAGAAAAGTAAAGAATCAACAGAGTTCAGGTGATGTCTGCTCACATCCACAGAAACTTAAGATGCTGCATTTACACAGCTTAAACAACCTTATTTGATGCAGGAATTTTTGTTCTTCTAGACTCAAAATACAGTAACTAGCACCAAACTCATGTCACATTCTCATACACATCAGACCTTTCATGTCCCCCTTTCACAGCAAATTAATAAAACAAATTAAAGAACTTCAGGTGTGATTAATACAGCAACACTGGGCACAGGAGCTGAATTCAGCATATCAAACCCATTTATGGTACCACACACCACCACAGCACTGGGCAGTGAATGTCCCTCAGTTCACACACACAGCCAGCTGTGGAGGTTTTTCGTTTGCTTTTTTGGCCTAATTGTAACTGTGACATTCCCAAGGAGCTGGGAGAGCCCCACGCTCTCTCTGCTGAGATAATCTTCTTAAGACAGATTGTAAATATCTCATCCAGGCAGTGAAACCACAAAACAACCTCTCCTCCAGGAGCAGGAGCAGCAGTGGGTGCAGGAAAAGTTGTTTTAGACTATCTGTGACAGTCTGAAATCTCTAACTTAGAAATAAGCTCTTTTTTTCAGAATACTGTGATACAAACACATGCAGGCATTTTCTTGTAACCTCTTCAACCTCAAAGGAGGAGTTCAGCTGGACAGCTGAAACACCACTAAGAAATCATCCATCCACCAAATAAAATGCACATTCCAATAACCAATTAAGAACACTAAACTGAATATGAGATGCTACTTTTCATATTAAATAAATGCTTATGTTTTAAATATATAAAACAAGAATATTCTAATTTTCCCCTACATAAATGAAATCAACAGCAAAATAAACCTCTTTCCCCAGCAAAATAGGTATGAACCCACCCAGTACTTGTTTCTAATACAGCAAACCACAACTTCAGGTAATTCTTTTAAGCTTTAGTCAGGATTTTTCAAACTTTTAGGAACTGACATGATTCTTCTGTCTTCTTTAGCAGTGGCTCTGAAGGGAGTGGGAGCCTGGCAGGAGGAGAGATGCTGATCCAGACCCAACACCACTGTCTCCAGCATCCTCACTGCTCTCTCCAGGAGGGCAGAGGGAGCTTCATCAGGAAAGGCACTGTCACTCAGAGAACTGCTCTGTGGGCACCAACCTCACACTCAAATTTCCACAGTTTTTACCCAATAAATACACATATCTACTATTTTAAGTCCTGACAACTCTCACGGAGCAAACTCTGAAACTAATTAAGAAAGCAGCCAGGAAAGTATCACTTGTAGCTCTCTTACCTACATGAAAAGGTAGCAGGCACACAATCCAGCAGTGAGAGCCTGCAGCAAAGTGTAACCTGCCTCAGGTACAGCTCCAGGTACCACTTCTCTTTAATTCTTCCTTCACGAAAAAGCACCTGCTCATGGTGAAGGAGACTTGAGAAGCAGCAGAAGTGGAAGTAACACTTTGTGACTACCAAAACAGAGAAGGAACCCGCATGACTAAGCACTGTGGTGCTTCTCTGGAGGCTCAGAATGTCCATTTTCTATCTGATTTACTGGTTACCATCTCCTGTGCCACACAACTGATTCCACTCTCAAGGTGCACAGAGAGCTGCTCACAAAAATGCATCTGCTGGTCCATGGCCCATCCTCAGCTGAGCTGCTGCCAGTTCCTGTGTTGGTGCAGGCTGAGGTACCACCACAGCTGGATCACACATCCCTACCAGGACACTCCCACAATCCCAGAACAGCTGGGGCTGAAGGGACCTCTGCAGATCACCCAGTCCAACCCCCTGCCAAGGCAAGATCACCTGGAGCAGGAGAGAGGAATGTGTCCAGGTGGGTTTGGGATGTGTCCAGAGAGGGAGATTCCACAACCTCCCTGGGCAGCTGTTCCAGGGCTCTGCCACCCTCCATGGAAAGAATTTCTTCCTCATTGAGGCTGAACTTCTGGTGTTATAATTTATGGCCATTGCTCCTTGTCCTGTCCCTGGGCACCACTGAGAAGAGTCTGACACCATCCTCTGACACCCCCTGGAAATATTCATACAGATTGATGGGATCCCCTCTCAGCCTTCCCTTCTCCAGACTAACCAGGCCCAGCCCCGCAGTCTCTCCTCACAAGAAAGATGTTCCAGTCCCCTGCACCTTGTTCCAGTCCCCCCACATCACCTACAACTTTTACTGCAACAATCCAAAGATGAACTCTTTCTACACCAAAGCACACCAACAAGGATTCTTAAAATGTGTACAACAAGAAGTCATATTCCAGTTTATACACAGTGGTTCCCACACCTGTACCCTACAGACACAGCAGGACCCAGATAATCCTGCTAATTGCTAATAAAATAAACCCTACTTCCCAAATTCTGTGCATTTCACTGGCATGTCACTGCCCTGTGAGGCTGGGGAGGCTCTGGCACAGGGTGCCCAGAGAAGCTGTGGCTGCCCCTGGATCCCTGGAAGTGCCCAAGGCCAGGCTGGACGGGGCTTGGAGCAACCTGGGATAGTGGAAGGTGTCCCTGCCCATAGCAGGGGTGGGAGTGGATGAGCTTTAAAGTCCCCTCCAAAACAAATCACTCTGTCACTCTATGATATAACACAAAATGTAGAATCTGGAATTTAAAAACATGGATCACAAGACCATCAGGGTGCTTTACTGAGTGCACTGTCAAACTAACATTTAATACGTCATCTTTTAAAAACCAATAAACTTCCTAAGAGCACATCCTAGATGAACTTCTGAACAGTATGGATGAAAAAATCTCCACCAAGCCAGGTTAATTCCTTCACTGGGGAACACAGGAAAGGCTTGAGTGCAAAGATGTCACCAAACAAGGTCTCCCTGACCACAGAGCCCATTTAGGACCTGCAAAACCACTCACCAGGGCCCTACTTTGGTCTGTACACCACAGCACGTGAGTCACCCTATCTAAAGCTCCAGAAGCTTTTCCATTCCATCCCTGAACATATAATATAAAAGAAAAATAAAACCCAAGCTGTGATTCTGGTAAGAACACGTGGAAGGAGCAGTGTACCCCTGTTCCCTGGCACAAGTTAGGTACAGGCAGAGCCCCCGGGCACAGCTGGCAAACAGCACTGCGAGGTTTTATCTCAGTGCACAGGAAAGCAGGTGCAGCGCACACAGCGTTCCCACCTGGGCAGGTAACACTGCAACAGCAGTGAATTTGAATTTAATTAGACGCGTTTTACCCCAGTGCTGTAGAACCGAGCAGTTGCCCACCCCCTTCCTGACTCGCCGCCGCTGTGTCACCCCCGAGAGCCAAAACAACAGACAGAAGGCGAGAATGACAGAATATTTGGGGTTGGAAAGGGCCTTTAAAGGTCATTAGACCAACCCCCCCTGCTACGAGTGGGGACATCTTTGACGAGACCACGTTGCTCAGAGCCTGGTCCAGTCTGACACTGAATGTTTCCACCACCTCCCTGAGCAACTTGTTCCAGTGTTTTAACACCCTCACGGTGAAACACTTCTTTCTCACACTTAATCTAAACCGATCCTCCTCCAGCTTAAAACCATTAGTCCCTGTCCTACCGCAACAGGTGCTGCTAAAAAGTCTGTCCCCATCGTTCTTATAGACCCTCTTTAGGCACTGGAAGGGGCTTTAGGGTCTCCCTGGAGCCTTCTCTTCTCCACGCTGAACAATCCCAATCCCCTCAGCCTTCCCTCACAGCAAAGCTTGCCCCATCCCTCTGATCAACTCGGTGCCCGCTCCAACAGGTCCCTGTCCTTCCTTCCTGCGACGGAAACCCGCAGGACGCGATCCACACTCCTAATCCCAAGCTCCAGCCGCCCCTGCGCTCCCGCAGCACCGGGCGGGCGGGACCCGCGGGATCGGTGCCTCCGCAGCCCCGCGCTGCCGGACGGGCCCGAGCGGGGCGGGGAAAGCCCCGCGCTCCGGGGCGGGCGAGGCGATCCCGGCGGGATGTCCCGGAGGAGCCGCCAGCCCCGAGCACTCCGCGCTCACCTTGCTGCACGTCGCCGTTGGCGCCGCCGGGCACGGGCACGCTGAGCTGGCGCTCGGGCTCGGGCAGGCAGCGGCGGCAGAAGGAGTGCAGGCAGGGCAGCAGCTT
>VZRQ01004988.1:0-31483 GCA_013397975.1 Machaerirhynchus nigripectus
CATATAAGATTTTGCAACAGACATGGAGGTAAATACCAGACCAAAATACATTAACTGCTTATTCAGATGATTTACAGACAAATAAAATAGGTATTTTCCTTCTCTAGCAACTTTTTTAAGGATAAATAAAATTATAAAAGTGCCTGGCTTAAAATTAATAAAAGAATCATGACATGCACACCCCAAGTCTGAAGTAGGTTAATGCACACAAATATAGACAATGAGGCACAAATCACTAGACAATACTGCAGTTCTTTGTGATAACAGCTCTTGAACACCATAGTGCTTTAACATTAGATTTCATGGCTGTTAGTGAGCAGTCCTCTGCCTTCACACACAGAAACCATGGCATGATCTCCTGTCAGACCATGGAATACAAGCCAGCCCACTGAAGGAGGGATGCAAATCACCAGCACATTTCACAAAGTCTTGGGCTTTCCTTGTCATCTTCCAGGTACCCCCCAAGAGTGAGCAGAACAGCAGCCACCCATTGCTGCCTTCAACTTCCCTCAATGAATCTTTCTGTCCCTAGCTGGGCACTGCAGGCTGGGGACAAAGAGGAGCCTCAAGGAAGGTGGTGACCATCAGCAGGCTGTCACCACCCAAATCATGCCTCCATCTGGTGCCTGGCCAGCTCTCTGCTCAGAAGGAGAGAGCACAAAGCCATCCTGGGGACAACAGGTCATCCTCAGGCACCCTCCAGAGCCAGGCAGGAGCAAGGTGACAGCGCAAGCAGATGACTGCACGTACCACAGGCTCGGGCATATGACAGGAAAAGGGCTCTTCTGGCACTGGGGAGGGTATGGGCACAACCAGCCTGGAATTCTGAGCACACTGCGTGCCACCAGCATTGTCCACCTGCCCTAAATCTCAGTTTGGATTGTGGTGACAAAAATCGTGCCCTCACCGAAATAAACTGAGATATCAAATCCATTAATAATTAGGGGTACAAACTCCCCACCTTGCATGCTTACAGTGCTGCATCTGTGTGAACAATTAGCCGTGACAGGAACTGTCAGTCAACAGAACTTTGAAGCAGCACCACTCGAAGGCAATGCTTTGGCCAAGACACAGGAACAGAGTAAGAACTCCAAGCCAGGATCTCCAAGAGTGTCTTTCTGAGTGCCAAGAGGATGTATGTTCATGATGCCTGAAGGATGTCTGGTTTTACCTCAGGTAAGGCCAGAACATCTTTGCAGAAGCATTAAATTACTTTCTAAACCCAAACCACACAGCCACGAGGATAAACCAGTCATCTGCCAACTGCAAGCACTCCAAAACTTCTGATGATGGTTCCAAAACTTACAACGCTGCTTTAAAAAGCATTCATAGCTCAGAAGGGGTTCATGTCTTTCATTTACCCAAAGGCATTTAAGTATTTCAATCTGGGTTACACACTTGCAGTTTTCCTCTTTAAATACAACAACCACAAATTTGGCTTATTTTCTTCAAACAGCAAAACCCGAGCTACTGATCACTTTTGTTTTGCCTCAGCACCCAGCCAGAAAGGCACAAAAGGCCAGGAGACCTGCAGTAAAACCCCAAGAGTCAGCACTTCTGAAAGCCTTGGCCTCTCCTGGCGTGCTTTTTCTAATTTTAAGCAGATGCAGTTTGAAGCATCTGCAGAACCTGCTCATGGACTAACAGAGCTTCTCTCTGACCAGGCAGTGCTTTCCTGGCATTCCCACTGCACCACACAGAGCACTTGGATTGACAACACTGGATTCAGATCCATAACTTGATACAGAGTGGGAGTGTTGCTGCAGAATGAAAAATTGCATTCTGCCATCGAAGCAAACTGGCAACAAACTATTAAGCCAGAATATTCATCCATTTCTGGTACCTCACACTGTAGAGATACTCTGGACTCACTGCAGAATTTGGGACACAGGTCCCACCTGGCTCAGACTTAACTAGTCCCTGGACTGACATAGCCATACCTTCAGATTGTTCAGAGCTTCTTCCCAACTCCTCTGACTAGAGGAAAACCAACTCACCTCACCAAGTAAATGATCCTAACACCTGTTATGCTGTTAGTGTGCCACAAATAACAGCTGGATAAAACCACTGGGCTTGACTTGGATTTTTCAGCTATTACACAGAGGAATTTTTATTTATCAAGTGGCTTCAATGTATGGCTTTCCTCCATCATAAAAAGCCCACAGATGTGTTTTTCTGATATTAACAGTTTATTAATTGCGTTTTGGTTTATTATTGCATTGGAGCTGGAGAGTACTGCACTGGTTCTGGAAAGCAGAATATTCCAAGGGGAATACGCAGAAGAAAGTCTGCTCACCTCACCCAAGTGGGCTTCTTGCCTTTCCTTTATTTTGCTCCTCACTTGGCCTCAATTCCTCTTCTGTTTGTTAAGCTATTGCATGTCATAGCTTTGCCAACTGCAAAGCAACTTCTAATACAATAAAACCTGATTGCACACATTTCCTTGGTGGTAAAAATGAATCATTTCTTTCATTAGCCAAACTTTTCCCGTCAAACAGAGTGCTGGGACCGCCAGAATTCCAGAGAAACCCACTAAGGCTCTCCCAGCTGCTAGAAACCCGCTGCTCCTAATAAAAAACTTCAAAAGCAAAAAATATAGGGAATTTCTGCAAAGACCACCTGCTTTAATTTCTGCTTCTTTGTTGAAGGGAAATAAATAAATAGAAGCACACATTAAAAAAAAAAATACCCCAAACCAACATCAACCCCTAAACCACAAGTGTCTGGTATTAAAGCGGCACGAAGGAACCCCCTATCGTCGGTAGCGCCCCACTTTTCTGGAAAAATCTCATTAGTTTCGAGAGGAACATGAATAATTCTGCAGCCGACGCGCCCGCCCGGGGGTCCCACCGGGACCGAAACTTTGCCGGTGCGGCGGGCGCGGGGCAGGCGGCGAGCGAACCCCCCCACACACACCCCGGCGGGGATGCGGGTGGGAGGGATGGAAATGAAAAATAAACCCCCAAACGCCAGCCCTGAGAGGCTCCGAGCCGCGAAGTTCCGCGGCCAAGCGCCGCCGCCCCCGTCTCCAGCCGCAGAGCCGCCGCGTCCCCTCGGGGGACAGCGGGCACCCCCCGCCCTGTCCCCCCACACTCGCCCCGAGGGATGGGCCAGCACTCGGGGGGGAGAGGGGCACGGGCACCCTCAGGGCTCTGCCGACACACACACCCCGCTGAAGGGCCGGGAAAGGCGGGAGGGAGCCTTACTTTTCTGGCTGGAGTATCCCGGGTAATATCCATAGTAGCCGGTGATGCGCAGGATCCTGTCCTCGATGGTGGCCACGCCGTTGGGTGCTGCCTTCCCATCCATAGAGGGAAGGAGCCGCGCGGGGCGGCCGGGCGGGACGGCGAGCGCAGCCGGGAGGGCAGGAGCAGCGGCGGGAGCAGGAGGAGGGGGAGGAAGGAGAGGAGGAGAGGAGAAGGAGGAGGAGGAGGGGGAGGAGGAGCGCGGCCGCCGCAGCTCGCGGTGCCGGCGGGGCGCTCGCTCTGCCTCCGCCGCCTGGTGCAGGACGGGCTCCGCAGCGCGGCCCCCGCCCTCCGGGGATGGAAGGAAAGCAGCGAGCGGCTCCGCCGGGCCTCAGGTGAGGCGGGATGCGGGGCTGAGGGTCGGATCCTGCCCCCGGCACGCTCAGGGGTCTCCTCGCTCGGTTCAGTCGCGGTGTGTCTGTGTAAAGGAGCGCCGCTGTCACCCTGTCCGCCCCCGCCCGAAACCCTCCGTGGGCTGCGGAGCTGAGCGGGGTTACCCCGGCATGGGCAGCGCTTCCCCAGGCGCTGGGAGCTGGGGTTTGGGGTTTGGGGTAGGACAGGAGGGTGTCCTGAACTGGTCCAGCAGGTTCAGGCCCTCAGATCTGACACCTCCCCCACCCCCGGGGGCTGCACACAGGTGTCAGAGGAAGGAAAGGGTCCTTTAATTCGAACTCTGGGAGGACAAGGTTTCATCACTCTGTGCTGGCCGTGTCATAGAGTGGTTTGGGTTGGGAAGGACCTCGAAGCTGATCCAGTTCCACCTTCCACTATCCCAGGTTGCTCCAAGCCCCGTCCAACCTGGCCTGGAACACTGCCAGGGATGGGGCAGCCACAGCTTCTGTGGGCACCCTGTGCCAGGGCCTCCCCACCCTCACAGGGAAGAATTGCTTCCCCATGTCCCATCTAGCCCTGCCCTCTCCAGTTTCCCCATGTCCTGTCTAAGCCATTCCCCCTTGTCCTGCCTCTACATCCCTTGTCCAAAGTCCCTGCCAAGCTCTCTCAGAGTCCCTTTAGGCCCTGCTAGGGACTCTAAGCTCTTTCCAGAGGCTTCTCTTCGGCAGGCTGGACAGCCCCCACTCTCCCAGCGTGTCCCCATGCCAGAGGAGCTCCAGCCCTCTGATCTGACACCTTTGTCACATCCCTCCAGAGGAGCCCCTGTCTCTCTCTGCGTCACTTGGAAGTGCTGCCTCAGTGGTGGCAGCCCTGCTATCCCACATTTTGTGAGAGTTCAGAGGAGGAAAAGAGATATCTGCCCTCAGCTACCCAGGCCCGTTGTACACCTGCTTTAACATCTCTCCATACAATGTCCGCAAAATCCTTGTCTGCATTTGAAAAAAGAGGTGACAAATTCACCATTTGGCTTTGTTACTCATTCCAGAAGCTAATTCTGTCTCTGGCAACAATTGGGCTTTGAATTACTTGACTTTTCATGCCCCTGGTCCTTGCCATGCTTCTCTCTGCTAGACTGAAAGGACCATTGACAACCAGCCTTTTTTCCCTTTAAAATGTAGTTCTGTCCAGTAACCAACGTACTTCTTTTTTTTTTCTTTTTTTTTCTTTTGGTGGCTCTGTCACACTTACCTTCACTTAATCTTTTTCCATCCAGTCATTTTCATTAACTGGTACATGGGGAACCCAGTCAAGACATTCCATATCCTTTGCTTCCTCCTCTGCTCACATGCATTTTTCTCTGTTCTTGGCTAAATAAGCTGATGGCACAAAGCTGCCTTTTATGAGCACAAACAAACAATAGATGTATTAAAAATAGCCGTTGCTGTGGCTTTGCTCAGGGAGTCATTAGCTGGTTAGTGTTTGTACAGTGCTTTGAAGATCAAGGTTTTCTGGTGTGTGGATGCAGATATGAAAATGCACTTGCAATATTAAATATCCTTTTGATCTTGATTCCTTGTCTCTTGCCCTGCTGCTGGCTAATACTAAGGGCAGTTACAAATAAGTGATAAATCAACCACCAGAGTAACTCAGGAATTCAAGGCACAGCTTATTTCACATTTTCCCCATCCCCTTTTAAGCTAGCTGTGAAACAAGACCAGTGACTTCTCATGTTTTTCAATGTATAGATTTTTTTGCGTTTGTCCAACAGAAGCACAGACCCCTGCCTGGCGAATTTGCACCAATTAACATCAGACATTTGCTTTTACTTCTAATCTGTGGAGTGCCATAAGCAGCTGTCACTCCTCCAGGATTTCCCAGACCATGGGACAGAGCAGCTGAGAGCCAGACCAGGTATTAGTTGGCTTTGAGAGGTGCTGGGTCAGTAGGAACTGGTGAGGCTCTAAACTCTTCTGCAGGATTAAAATTCCCTGTCCTACTTAGGGAAGCACAGTGGATGCAAAAATCACTTGCCTGGTGTGTTGTGTGGAATCTCTGAACAAACCACAAGTCCCCCCCTTCCCAATTTCACCTCCAGTGGGAGTTGGTGTTATGAGAACGTTACCAGCATTGATCTCAGCTTCAAAGTCAAATTTTGGGACTTAGAAGTGTTACTTTGAAGAGAAGGAAAGAAACGGCTGGTTCATTTGAAGGTTAAACTGATGTACCAAGAAACAACTCTAAGCTTCAAGCTTTCCAAACACCTTAGTTCAGGCTTAATTTTTCATCTCCTCTCTCCCTCTTATCCCTAGGCTTTCAAGGACACGCTGTGCATGTTTAAACATCACTAGATGATAATACAAGCAAAGCCATTCTTGAAATTGCTCCTGCCTGTGGTTCCCTTCCAACATCACTGTGCAATACCTTCTGTCTCGTTGAAAGCTTATAATGAATTGCAGCTCTGCATTGTTTCTGAATTCTTGCTATGCTGACTGTTTTCCCTTTCAGAAAGATCAAGCAAATTGCTTTCTCTGCAATCGGGCTTTTTGCACGTTACGGTTAAAGGTGTTCAGAGGAAACCTCGCTGAGCAAGATGCATTAACTGCATTTACTACCAAGAAAAAGACACATGGTGAGGGGCACATGGGGACTTGTTTCCTCTCTTCAAGTTCACAGGCCCATCAAAGTCACTATTTGCATAAATATGCTGAAGTGATTTTGCAGAGAGATTTGTGTATTTACCATTCTGAGACTAGAATACGAGGGTTGATCCAGAAAGGAGCTTTAAAAGCATCAATTTAACCTGAAGCTTATTGTACAGGGTGGATTTCCCCCAGACTCCACAAATGGGTGTCTTTCTCTAGGAGAAGAAAGAGCCTTACACCATTACTGGCCACAGAATTTGGCCACAGTGTTTTAAAAAAAAAAAAAAACATACTTAAATCCAGGCCATATGTTTGCAAAAATAACTTCTCAAGTGAGAGAACAATGAAAATGTCTCCTGATCATCTTGCTGATTCTGCAGACAGTCCCAGTGTCTTTTTTGCTGCTCACAGCTTTCCCAGACAGCCTCAAATAGAAAGGAACATGAGTCTGGGTGTACTTCACAGCTGCCTTTCAAATTCCACTGGATGGGGCTGTCATGAAACCATGAGTATCCTCACGTGAGCAAAGCCTGAAGAGGCAGACCTTTCCTTATCTGCCTTGTTTCTGACCACATCACCTCTGGTTTGTTCTCTGTGAGGCAAGAGGCATCATTTCCTCCTTTGCAGATCCTTATTTGTATTGCAAGGTACCCTAAAGTCCCAAAGGTGACAGCTCAGAGCTCCCCATGTTGGACAAACAGCCCAAAGGGTCATGGACAGCAGAGAATCAGAGAATGGTTTGGGTTGGAAGGGACCTCAAAACTCATCTCCTTCCAACTCTCTGCCCTGGGCAGGGACACCTTCCACTACTCCAGGTTGCTCCAAGCCCTGTCCAACCTGGCCTGGAACACTGCCAGGGATGGGGCAGCCACAGCTTCTCTGGGCACCCTGTGCCAGGGCCTCACCACCCTCACAGGGAAGAATTTCTTCCTAAAATCTAACCTAACTCTGCCTTCTGGCAGTGGGAAGCCATTCCCCCTGTCCTGTCCCTCCATGCCCTTATCCAAAGTCCCTCCCAAGCCCTCTTGGAGCCCTCTTAGGCACTGAAAGCCTCAGTGAGGTCACCCCGGAGCCTGAGGGCTTTAGGACTTAGGGAAAGATGCAGGGCAAGAGTGGTGGCAAGAAATGCTTGGAGTCAAAGTGTTTGCCTGAGATCCCTAAGCAGATCAGCCACAGGCTTTGAGGAACACAACCCAGTTCTCCTCTTTCCCATGCCAATTCCATGTCCTTCTCCTTCTCTACTCCATCATCCTCTGTGTACCTCCCCAGCCCACCTGAGGTGAGAGAAAGGGGAGATTTTTCTCCGTGAGCAGAGGTTATTGCCAAACCTGTCGTCTCATCTCTTTGAGGAGGTTCTGCCTTGTGTTGTTATCAGGATTGAGAGATTAAAGGAAAAACAACAGGCAGCTTTGGTCTGTCATGCAGTTTACCTGTGAGCCTGTGAATGTGTGAAAAAGGGAAATAAGGACTCACACAGAGAGGATTGTTTAATGCCAAGTGAGACTTTTAAGTGAAAAATTAATTACAAGTTGATCATTCCAAATTAGCTGTTTTCATCCTTCCAATACACTGGTTTTTTAAACAAGAATGTGTCATTTGGCTTGGATTATACCTTAGCAAGAACCTTTAAAAAGTCATGGCCAAGAGGACTTCTCTGCTGTCATTTGGAGAAAATCACTTTGTGTGTTATGGGCCCAGTTCTCCTTTCAGACAAGTCTTACTGGTGTAAAACCAGCATAAACATGAAGAAGCTGGACCCATAGATAGGGGAAAGAAAATCTGTAGTGTTTGAAGTTCCTTTAATTGTCCTCTGAAGTGGCACCATGAAAGTCACTGGAGCAAAGCCAGTTCTTGCTTAATCTGCCTCGTGCACACCAGGAATGAAGGATGGGCTCAAGGTCGAAAGGACTCATTGACAATATGAAATTATTTAGTGTAAAGATGCCTCAAGTTGGCAGCTCAGTTTTAAGAGCTTTTCCCCCCTCTGTTTGAACACTGGGGAGATTCCAGCTTGGACCAAAATTTGAAGTCCAGTTCCAGCATATTTCAGAGCATCACCAGATATTAAAAGGATTTCATTTGGCAATGAGCAAGGCAGCTTTTTTAATGCCAGTTGATTTCATTGATGGGAGGCAGAACAAGAAACAATCACTTCTTTCCAAAACCATGACACAAAAATGGCATCAAGGACGGAGGAGAAAGCTGCCAGAGCAGTCTGCATGTTCCAAACCAATTTTTATGGATATATCTATGCTCTGATCCACATGGGACACCAGGAATCAGGGAGGCAATTAACAACTTCCCCCATGGTGTATAAAAATGAAAGCCCCCAGCTCAGTACATTCATTCTAACTAAAGGTAGAAATTTTTTTTTTTTTAATTTTTTCAAGAAAGGAGCTTTCAGGGCACTCATCATTTTTGTTTGCAAATAGCAAGGGGATGCAGTTATTCCTCTGAGCCTGCACTCAAACATTTCCTGGAAACATTTATTTAGCAGTAGCACTGTCAATGTATTGATGCCTGTTTCAAAGGGAGGGAAAGAGAAGACACTCAGCTGAAATTGCAGCTGGTTGTTGCAGGTATTTGCTCCCTAAGGATCATCCAAGACTGCTCAGTCTCAATGACAAAATAAGACTAACACTTACAGAACTCCATATAAATGCAAATAGCACGTGGCCACTGTGTTCTGCATCACTTAAGGTGAGCTGAGACCCGTTTTTACAAAGTCCTGACCGTGTTTTTGCCTTCCCCTTTGGCAGCTGGAGATACACAGGTTTATATCCATTGCTCTTTTTTTTCAGCTCCCACCTCTTCAGCAGGGGCTGAGGATGATAAACCACCACAACTAAATTCTCCTGCTCTTTTCAGTAGAGCTGTGGCCACGTGTACCAGCAGATCTTTCTTGGAAGTGGTGAGAATTCAGATGGACAAAGTCTGCTGGACTTCCAGATGCCAGTTTGACTGCAGTGGTAAGGATAGGAAAAAGAAGTCATTATTTGTAGAGGATATAGGGCACTTCTTGGAATAAATCTGTGTTGGTATTTCCAAGGAACTGCTTTCCTGCCCTTCCCATTCAAAGCAGGACTTGATCCCTGAACAGTCTTTGGAACTGGAGCTCTACCCTGTGTGTCAGGACTCAGCTGTGATCAAACCCACACCAGTTTCTTGAGCAGCTGGTAAGATTTAGTGTATTTATCCCTGCCCCTGGATCTGGAGGCTGGAAGTGACCAGGCAGATGCACTGACATGGAAGTGTGTGGATGGCTGGTGGTCAGGACAGCAGTGAGCTCATCATGTGGTGTCAGAAATCTCTTCTGAGATTGTCTGTGATCGTTTTTCAATGGTTTTTGACATCAGCAGGGCCCACAACGTAGCACACACAAGAAATCTGCACTATTGGGCACTTTTACAAGGCAGCTTTCTTGCAAATGATAAAATTCTGGCTCTTTCGATACATCTGCACCTAGGAAGTTTCCCAGATGGTGTTTTGAGGAGATAAAGAGTTCATGAAAAGTAGCATGAAAAACTCAAAAATCTTTACCACCTCCTGGTGGCAGAGATTTGCTGTCTGTGTACACAGGGAAGATGCTGATGGGCTGGGACCTGATCATCTCACATCACTGCAAAGGTTTTGGTGTCTTCAGATCTGTTCTGTAATTCCCCAAAGCTCCCAGGGACACATCAGGTATTATCCTCAGCTTTTCCTTCCCACACTTCTCCCAGCCTACATCAGATCAATTCCTTCAGTCTGCTCCACACCTCTGGGCAGTTAAGCCAAGATGAAAGATCTCCCCTTCTGCCTCCTTCCTTTTGGAGTATCTTGTGCTGTTGGAGAAAGTGATCTCTCCACACCCACTCTCAAAGCATGGAGATGGAAACAAGTGAGTGACTTGGCCCCAGCAATAAAATGAGTCCTGTCCCCTTCCCTTCACAGGTCCTTCAGATCAGTGCGCTGTAGAAGGATGGAGGTTCAGCTCCTTCTGATGTCCAAGACTGAACAAGAGTACATCCAAAATTGCTCTGAAGTTTTGTGTGAATTAAGCCCTCAGTGTCACCACTAAATACCTGTGTGACTTGGCTTGGGAAAAAACATCATCCTGGTGCTTCTGAAGGCTGGGATATCTCATCCTGAATCACTTCCAGGAGGCACAAGAGCAGGCTATTGCTGGATCCCAAGGCTGGATTTGCTGATTGCTTGTTCTGAATTATCCAGATTGTACCTGGAGTGGGATAGGGAAGCACAACTCAACAGCAGCCGGGGGCAAGCACTCAGATTGGCCTGTGTGTGTGTGCATAGCTTTCAAAACATGCCTGTCAGTCAGGAAGATACATATGTGGAGAAAGAGAGGCTCCCAGGCTGGGGATGGTACCTTTAGCTGTGCTCTGCTTTCCCTGTCAGCCTCAGGAGGATGGAACATCACCCTTTGGAGCAGTACAGCTGCAAGCTGAGCCTTTTTGCTCTTGGGAATGAGGTTTTTGTGGTGTGAGCTGTCTGTGGAGGTGAGGTTGATTTTTATCCTTTGCTTTCCATCTGTTTGCCATGCTGGGCTAACTCAAGCAGATCTCAGTCAGCCCTCACGGCCCGGCCCCAGCCTGCTGGCTCTGCCACATTGCCAAGCAGCACTGACATCCCTGACCCCTCTGCAGAAGGACCTCGTGAATTCAGATTGCCTGGATGTGCTCTGGTCAGGTTTGTCACGTTTCTGCACCTTTGCCATGTGACAGATCTGCCTGGAGCCCTGCACACCCTCTTCCTCTTTGGGCTCGGACCTCATGGCAGGTTTGCAGCCCAGCTCTGTGAACTCTCTTCTGCCTCACAAATGGACATGTAGGGCTTGTGGCCTGCTGCTGGTGCTCCATGTAGCCCCTGCAGCAGCACTGCATCATTCCCAAAGTCCTGGCCAAAGGAGCTCAGTCCCCTTCCCCCAAAGAACACCAGGAACCTGACCCAGTGTCCTCATCCAGGTCTCATCACATACTGCAGCCCCACTGCCCAGAGTATTCCCTCCTGAATCTCATGTGCCTCCACTGAGATGCTCCCCATCTGAGATGTCTCGTGACAGGACATTAAAAACAGAACTGGAAGAGTCTGACCAGTACCCTAAAAAAAAATATCATGAGTTTTTTCCATCATCTTTGCTGCAAGGCATGTTTGGAGACTTTATTCTTCTGCCTCTGCAGCTACTTCATAGCCCTGGGAGAAAACTTCCATCAACTGACCCTTTCTCTAAAGGATCAGTGGGTAAAGTCTGCGCTTTAGAGTCTGGTTTCTCTCTGGAAACTCCTTGGATTAGACACGTAGGGAAAGAAATCTGGTGTCCCGCTCCCTCTGCTGGTACAACTTTTCAGCCATTACCTCACACCAGAGGCAACGCTGTTCCAGTGCTGTTTTCCAGCACCTGACCTGGCCCTGCTCTTGGGAGATCTGTCAGAGTTCAAGGAGAAAGCTCGGGAGGGCCAATAGATCTCTTTTGCAAACAGTTTTCTAGCGAAATCAAGGTTGCTCCCAGTGTATTTTATGGCTGTCTCTGAAATTTCTGTGTGAGCTCTTCTATTTGTAGATCTATTTCTGTGTCCACAGAGACACCTGCTGCCACCCAAACTTTTCTACTGCTATTTTTTCCTGCTTCCATAAGCGTTTGAAAACTCACAGGGATCTCCTAATCTCTTCCTTCTAGATCTCCCAGCCTGCTGCTTGGTTCTTTTCTCTGCTTCAGCCCTCAGAGGTAGGATCCCAGTGTAGATGTCTCATTTTCTCCTGCTTACCGATATTTTATTTAGAGAGCTTTCCAGACTGCCAACAAGCCCTCGGCAACCTTTCCATCTGATAATTCTTTTTTATAACAAAGCTCCTTACCCCGTGTTTGCCAAATGCCACACATCTCTTGAAAATTGGATGTGACTACAGGGCCAGGAGGAAAATGGCAATGTGGTTCTTCCTTTAGTGATCACACACATTACACCACAGCCATTTAAATGTGGTCTTTGGTCTTCACAGTGATCAGAGTTTGGCTTGTGTTTCTAACAGGGCTTGTCAAATTCCAGCACTCTGCAGAGACACACACACAGACCAACCCACTCTGCAGCCAGAATGAGCTGTCATGTTGAAATACTGATCCAGAAAACATCCAAACTGATTGCTATTCATCACGTAAATTATGAAATCTTTCATCAAGAACAGAGCCAGCTGTTAATGTTTTTAGCTAAATATATTACTTTTAAATTGTAACACTTACTGCTCTTTTCCAGAGTGATGCAACTTACCATGAACAATGTTGTCAGTGTCTGGAGGTGATTAATTTTCTGCTGCTCCCTCTTGCCATTGTGAATCTTTATCTTTACTAAAAAAAAAACTCCAGAATTTTTCTTTACTCAGGAAGAAAAGAGTGTTCAGTTCATACCCAACACTGCTGGCAGCATCATTTTTCAATGACAGAAATGGTACTTGGGGTGGCACTGAGATCTACGTGAAAGGGTACCACAAGAGCACTGCTTCTGTGGAAGGATTTTTTACTTTATTTTCTATTTTTTTAATATGATGCTTGGCAGAAGTCATGCTCTAGGGCAGGAAACCTTCTCCTGTGGCAGCTAGGGCAGTGCTGGGTTTCTATTTCAAGTGTAACATGGAAGTGACACATATGCTTGCATAATCTCTAAAATAAAGGAATTTAACTAAACTCAGGGCTGTGACTATTGAAATTTGGAGAAGCAATCACCATTTCCTATCACTTGGTGTGAAGAATAACTGGCTTTCCAGTAATTTGCCTTTGTTTTTAATAAATTACCTCCCTGTGAGCTATTCAATTGTGGTATAAACCAAATGTTTCCATTTCAAGGAGATGTCATGAGTATCTGGAACTTCTGTTGATACTCTCAATTTATTACATCAAGAACAGGGACTGCTCAGGTTAAGGTTATAAGGCCGAACACTAAAAGGTTCAGAAGGACCAGACTTGAGGCTGCCTGTGCCATCAGGACTGTGCTGGGTGGGCTTTTACCACGTGTGAAATCCTTCCTGGTACCCACCCTGCTGCTACGAAGCCAGCTCTGACAAGCCCCACCAGCCCTGTGCTGCTGCCCCACTTCCAAAAAAAGGCTGTTATTTATGTAAAGTCATGTTATGTTAAAGTTATTTATGCCCAGTTTAAAGGATGGCTCTTCCTCCTCATCCCCTTCCTTGACTTGGACAGGGAGCCATCCCCATCCTTCCTTCCACACACATCCCCTCTCACATCTCCATGGCTTAAAAAGTAGCACAGCCTCAAAGCTGCCTTCTACTTATCCTCCCAAATCCAAGCCCACATTCCATGAAATTACTGTACACTATTTTTCCTGCCAGTCTCTTACCTCCTGGAGCTGCTGGCACAGTGAGGACAAGACACCAAGTCATTATTTTTCCATGCTCTGTGTGAGAGCTGAGCCCCTGTTTCCCACAGCACCAAACCTCTGCACTGAACTGAACGAGAGTTATTCCCTGTGGGACTTTTCTGGGAGGCTTATCAGAGGAGAAACGGGGAGTTTTGCAAACAAAGTCACTTTTTAGACTTCACAGCATGCCACTAGCATGAAAAGCCCTCATTTTACACACAGGGAAGTAGGTGCAGAGACAAAGGTACCAATTTTCCAGATACTTTACTGTGTTTTAGGACTTTTTGTGTTCAAGGCACAGCTCTCAGTGTCTTCAGGGGTAGCTTGGAGAGCTCAAGACATCCCCAAATCAAGCCTAGAGGGTGTCTGAGTGGACCTCACAAAACAAATCACTGATAATCACTGACCCCAGGGGATAAGAAACTTGCTTATCACCCCTCCTCCTGGTTTGGTTGCCTTGCCATGGGACGCTTGGCAATGGAGCACTAAAGTCTTTGCTTTCTTGGAGCAAAAATCAATCTCCTTAACAGAGCCTGAGAGACCAAAACCTCTGGGACAGCATCACTCAGTGAGATACAGGAGGGAAACCAGACCAAAATTATGTGGTACAGACAAAGACACATCGTGTCTGTTTAAAAAAAAAACAAAACCAAAACCAAACACAAATACAAGCAACCACTTTGAAAAGCAGCCTCAAAATGCTACTTAAGAGATTACAAAAACAGCAAAACAAACCCAGAGGAATCTGCAATACACAGAATTCTTATGGAAGCTTAAGTAATTCCTTTTCAGTGTCAGCAGTAATCGATGCCAGTCGTGTACCAGAGGGCTGGGCTGTCCCTCCTCCTGTGCCAACTCCACTCTGAACCCCTCCCCCTTCCTCTGCTCCCTTTTGGATCTGCTTTTTATCTTTCCAGGACACCGGCTGCTGTTCCTGTGCTTTTCCAACACTGAGCTAGAGAATCCAAGCTTTTTGCTGACTTGATCACAAACTGGGCTCATCACCTTGTACCTGAAAGGATTTATCTTCCTACAAGCCTTGTGCAAGTCAGTTCCAAGGAGAACTTGCCAGAAAGGGTGAGAGGAATTATCACACCTTCCTGTAGCTGGTCCAAACATCCTTGTTAAGTCTAAACTGAATCTTTGCATTCCTGCTGCAGTTAATGGAGAAAGATAACCAGTTCCATAGGGTGGGTGCTTCATCCCATCCTAATCCAATTGCCTCAGACACGTGTGACAAGATGTTTTTCCATGATTGCTGAGCTGCATCTAAAAGGACTTTTCTTCCCCGATTTTTCTGAATTCTGTAGGCATGTCTATAAACGAGGTCTTAAAACAACAAGTTCCTCACGTTAAAATGTATATTGTGAAAGGAAATTTATTTTGCTGCTTTAAAACCTCTCACTTGACCACTTGATAGTGCCCCTTTGTCTCTTCATTCTGAGAAAGAGTGTTGAACTGCTCCCTTAAATCTTCTCCATGCTCCTGCCACTTTCACATGACTCCATCGTATTCTCTCCCTTTTAATCTCTGCTCCAGGCTGAAGGGTCTTATTTACTTCCCTTTCCCTCTTACAGAAGTTGTTCCATATCTTTGGCCATCTCTGATATCCTTCACTGTGCCTTTCTCTGGTTTGTTTTATCTGAGATGTCCTTTCTGAGCTGGGGGAGCAGCACTGCACACAACCTAATGCAGACACACTGTGCATGTGCAGAAAAAGCCAAGTGATGGTTTCTGATTTGTTACCTGCTCTTACTAATAACCCTCCCATGCTGCTTTCATTTTTGAGTACCTCTGGCAGTATTGCCACAGCTTTTAAGATTTCTTTTCCCAGATTGTAGCAGCCAACTTAGAGCTTCTCTTTATGAATGCTTTGTAAGAATATATTCCTCTGTATATACCACCTTTGAATGTCATCTTGCATTTTACCCTTTCATTAGTATCTGAAGATCCTTTACGTACCATTTTCTCTGCATTTTTAACCACCCTGAGGAGAAAGATCCTTGAGGACACCCTTAATAGATGCCTGTCATTCAGCATCATGTCCTAAGTGGTACTGCAAGGAAGATTAAACAAAAAAAACTATTTCAAAAGTCTTAGAAAGCATCACAATAATTTCCATGATTTGTGGCTCACAGGAATTGCGTGGCTGCCAGTGTGACTTTAGGCCAAATTTCTACTCCTCTTGCCTCAGGCTTCCTCAGCTGTGAAACAAAAGATGCATTTATAGTGCATGGCAGGGG
Source organism: Machaerirhynchus nigripectus (assembly GCA_013397975.1). Lineage (NCBI taxonomy): Eukaryota > Metazoa > Chordata > Aves > Passeriformes > Dicruridae > Machaerirhynchus > Machaerirhynchus nigripectus. The sequence continues at coordinate 15,831 of VZRQ01004988.1, forward strand.
CCAGAGAACTTTGTCCAGCTGTTTCCAGGTTCAGCCTCACGGGCTGCCAGAGCTCGTACATGTCCTCAGGATGATCTCCTGTCTCCCTGAGATTTCTCCTGATGGAGGATGCCAAAGTGACTCACCCGAAGTGACACTTACTATCACCAGGGAAAAATAAAAAAAAATCAACCTTATATTCTCATACTGAATCCAAAGCACAGCACTGTACCAGGGACTAAGAAGAAATGAACTCTCTCCCAGCCAAAATCAGGACATAAACCTAAGTTTATAGACTCCCTTAAAAGTTTATTCTCCTCTGTAAGTACCTTGTAGGCCTGCAGAGGATGATTTATATCCATTAGAGGTTTTCTTTTCAGATCTAATTACCCACTCCAGCAGCCTGGGCAGCAGAGGGTGAGGTTGCATGAACAGGGGTAGTGAAGGAAGGATAAACCACTGGATCTCCAGGCCAGATCCAGCAAGGATCCTTGTCAGAAGTCCCTCTTCAGCTCTCTCATAGCCCCTTTAGGTACTGAAAGGCTGTTTTTCCTTGCTTCCCTGGCTATTTCCCCAATATTTCCAGGCTACACTGCACAGTTTGACAAAACCAGTCCTTCCAAGCCTTTGTTTCAAGATTCACTTGCACTAAAGGAGATTTGGGAGCAATTAGAGTAGCTTTTACAAACCAGTCATTTTTCTATTTGCAGTTCAGCTGCTGATAGTAAATATGACAAAGGGGCACTAAACCTTTAAGTAGCTCAAAGTATTGCTGTGCTCAGAGCAAGGCAAACTGAAAGAGAAGCCAGAAGAATACTTATGCAGACCACGTTATCAGGAACATTTAAGGAGACTGCATTTATAAAGAAAAATTCTTACAGTCAGTTATTAGCCAATAAGTGGAGCAGTTCATTGGCAGAGACGCAGAAATACACAGCAGGCTACTGGAGCTCTTAGGGAAAATACAATTAACTTGGTAACAAAATTAAATATAGTAGATCTATAATAAGTGTGAGCAGCTTATAGTAAACCCAAAGGGGGTATTAAGAATTCAACCCATCAATCATCACGGCATGTAACCACCCCTGGACAACATTTCTAAGAACCTGTTTGCAATTTTATGTCTGTTCCAGTTACTGTATGAATAAAGCTGATCCTTGATTGATTTTTACTGCTATGACTCCTTGAATTTCAGTTCTTCACACTAGTGATTTAATTTCACATTTGGATATTCTTGGTCTTTGCACACATACGAACTGTTGCAGTGTTGCTGGAAACCCTTTGGGCTACTTCCACCTCTGCCAAATGAACTTCGACAAGGTTTTCACCAAAATGTGGCTCGCTTTCTGCATCTGAAAAATCTGGATAATGGTATGACTTCTAATTATAAACAACTGGAGACCTAAGGCTGCATAATGGAAATGTGTTGGTAGTGCTGCAGCCACCTCTCCTTTTGCCTCACCTAAATTAATCATGAGTAATGCCACCAACATGGTGAAGTTTTTATGGTAAAATCCCAGCAGGAGAGAAGACGCATCTCCAATCATTCTAAAGAAAAAATATATCCATAGTGTGACTGCAGCTTACAGAAATCATTCCCGTGAATAAAAATTGCTGCCTGCTCTGTCCTACCATGACAATCCAGTTTGGGCTCCGCAGTGGTGATTTGAAATTGCAGCACCTTCACTCAGCAGCCTGTCACTCTCCATGGATTCCCTTTGCCATCACAGGACAGAGAAACTCACCTTGTCTAGGCCCTGTAAGGAGGCCCCACACCTTCAACCATGAGAATGCAGTTCCCTGCTTTATCTGCCCTCATAACCACGGATCAGTTGGTTTCTCTCACCCTGGATGAAGCTCAGCACTGACAGAGTTCTGATACCTGAGTCCTCTGCTGCTCCTGCCAGCTCAACCCCTCACAATCCCAGCTGAACTGAATTTTTCCATATGTTCCCCTGGAAAAGATAATGCTCTGTTCCTTCTGTTCAAGACCACTTGATCCCAGGGAGTCAGAAGTGTCTGTAAGTGGAAATCTCTAGTTCCAAAAGACACTGAGGCTCTGTGACCATTCCTAAGTTCACCTTGTACTTCCAGAGCCGTCCAGGGATGTGCAGCCCCAGCCTGTGCTGGTTCCTTTGCCCCGAAGAAACATGGAGAAACTGCAGTTCCCAGGGATTCATACAAGGGTGAGGAGATCTGTTACATCCCAGAGCCTGGAAAACTGCAGAAGCACATGAGAGGTCAGGTACTGGCCGAGGCCAACTCTGCCTTCTTTCTCCTGGCAGCTTCCCAGCTCCTCCTCACTCTGCCCAGGGGCTGGAAAGGGTCTGATGAGAGTGGTCTTGGAGAGAAGGTTTGGGCTTCTTTTCATATCCATCTCCATTCATAAATCAGGGAAAGTGCTACAGCAAAATTCCCACAGTTGGGAGCATTCTAAACTACAGTCTCCAGCCAAGGCAATTCCAGAGAGGAGCTGGAATTAGTCACTCAGCAGGCAGGGTAACCTGTGAGAGCTGTGGGATGAGGATCTGAGGAGCTGGAGTGGAAGTCTTTGCTGGAGATGTTTTGATCCCAGCTCTGTGTTTCCTTTGGAAATACTGATCAAAGGCTCTCCTCCCGCAGTTTCCTCTCTAGGTCTGCTCAGCAATCACCCAGAAAACAAGAAAGAGAAAGAAAATTGCCACAGCCCACTAACCACTGGTTTTCCAAAGCATTATTCAGGGGGCAAACCTGCACCAATTGCTCTCTAGGGTGAAAAAAAAAATTGTTTCCATGCTCTGTGCTTTTGGAAAACACACATATTGACTGAGCTCTCAGAGACCAGGGGCTGTTTGTGCTCCAAACCCGGGCCCACAGGGACCCTCCAAAAATCCCTCTCAGCACCAGAAGCGTGGCACAGACCAGTGGTGAGAGCAGTAGGGAGAGGCACAGACCTTGAATAAAGTATATTTTACAATTCATGGGACATGGCAGCAGCTCAGGTAATGTAGAGCATCCTCCAGGCCAGCCCAGAGTAATTCCTTATTACTCTGGTAGCCCTTATTCATCTGAATTGTCCAGTTGAATCATTCTGAGGACTTGAACAGACCCTTTTCTGTCCCCATTTGCACTGCTCAGGGTGGCATGAGCTTGCTTCCCTTAGCAGAACCAAACCCTGTCTTCCTTTTGCTTACCCCTTTTCCCCCTGCCTTCACCACCAGCCCTCAATCTGAGGACTGGCAGTAGATCGAGGGGAGAATCTACAATCTCTTGGGTTGGCTGGTGGTTTATTTCTTACCCAGATAATTCCCTAATCCAAATGCACAGTGGTGGAAGGTCCATGGGGGTGCTCCAGCAGACACTCATTAGCTGCCAGTGCTGGAGATGCTCCTCCATTCCTGGGAGAAACCATATCCTGGAAGCTGTGCAGCTGATGTGAGGGTGGCAAAGATGCTCCCAGGGTGGATCCTCCTCTCTGCAAAGGTGTTTCATAAATACAGCTAAATAAAATCATGAAACATTGCTGCTTAATGTCTTTGTAGCAAGGCTGTGCTGCTGCTCAGAGCTAGTGATGACTCCCCTGGCACTTGGCAGGCTTTTAAGAGCAGCAAAAAAAACCCTGTTGCCTTCTGAGCAGGCACAGCTACATCTATTTTAAAAAAGTAACATGCATCCTCTCAGGGAAATGTTCAGCTGTCAGAGCAGAGCAGGTCACAGCAACATTTGATCTGTGGACTCTAGAGCTACTGGTGGACATCACGTCCTTTATGGGCAGTTATGTGCCTCTTTTTGCCTGTATCTAGCAAATTATTTCATTTGCAGCCATTATTATTTTTGAAAGGACTTTGTGCTTTTCAATAGACCATTAAAATAATGGTTCAGTCTCCAGCCTCACCAGGAGCCACCCCAAATTGACAGATGGGCTGCAGGGACAGTGTGAACAGGCTTTGTGGCCGTGACAGCATTTGGTGACATCCTGCTGCCATGTCCCCATCCCAAACGAGAACTTCTCCAGGAGAGCAGCAGAGCACCTCTGATTGAGACAAGCTGCTCCTGGCTCCTCAGCAGCACCTTCTGATCCGTGTTCAGATCCAGGTGCTTTCTGTGCCCTGAAACACAAACAGCCCAGATCCAGCACTCACAGCCCCAGTGACACCAAAGCTCTCCAGGCCCATGGCTGAAGCTCTCCTGTGGTAGCTCATAAAACCCCGGCTGGACCAGCCCCTTTATTTTTTCCTGTGACCTTTCCCCTCTCTTACATCTGATCCTACAGATCATCCATCTCAAGCATCTCTAAAGCAGAAACCATCTTTTTCTTGCCCAGAAAAGTTATGGCTGACCCACCCCTGGAAGTGTTCCAGGCCAGGTTGGACAGGGCTTGAAGCAACCTGGGATAGTGGAAGGTGTCCCCATCCATGGCAGGGGGTGAAACTGGATGATGTCTAAGGTCCTTTCCAACCCAAACCACTCTGTGATTTGTGATTTTAGGACACCGTGTGTCACCACCCAGAGCTGTTTCATGAAGGGAACCCACCAGGCCACCACCTCCCCTCTGCCTCAACACCGCCGTGGATCCCAAATCGGCTGCATCTGCAGTGGAGTGAGGGATGCTGGATGAGCCAGGAGGAGAAGCAAGAGGCAGATCAGCCCTCCCTGCTCTGTGTGTGAGACTTGGCAAGTCTGTGACTTGCACTTCCAACAGGCTGCTGAAAGAAAAGGGCCTCATTTGCCTTGAAGCGGTGGGAGTTCGGGTTATGTACAGCCTCTCTCTTTGCCTTGAAAAGCATCTGTTAATAGAGAGGAGTTGGAGGGGAGCAGCAGACAAAGAGACATCACAGGCACCATCCTCCCCATCAGTGGCACTGCCGCTTGCCAGGAGGGTTTCTCATGCAGCCTACGCCTGTGATGTGCTATTATGTTCCATGAAAAGAAGGGAAAATGTCAAGTTTAGAACATCTTGGCTATTTCCAGAGGTATAATGCCATTACAGCGCTGAGATGACATGCAGGAGAGGCTGCTGCCTGTTCCCAAGAAGCAATTCGGGGGCCAGCTCTTGAGGAGTCACCTGAGTAAAAATAAAACCAATCCCAGAATAAGGCAGAAGCTCCCTATTTAGCTCCTTTTATCCATCAGGGTTCCCCAGATCTCATCCTGAAGTGCCAGTTGTTGACCAGAGCACACAGGTGAAGGGCTCTGACCTTGGGTGACATTTCCTTGTGTGACATTTCCTTGTGTGACATTCCCAAAGGCCGTATGTCCCAGGGCAGCCACCAAATTTGTTGTCCTGCCTGTAACTCATTTTCCTGCTGCATCTGCAACAGCACAAGAAACTCAGGCCTCGTTTCCTGCATCCCAGGTCACTCCTCAACAAATGAATCATCATTCCCCCTCCAAAGGAGCTTAAAAAAGATCCACTAAACCATTTGCTCTGTGGTCCTTCATGAGATGCTCCAGGTATCCTCTTTAGCATCCAATTTCTCAGGACGACAGCACAGCAACAACTCCCTTCTTATTGGGGATATTATTTTAGAGGACAGAATAATCGAACATCACACACAGGTTTTCCTTCAGCTCTGGCAAAGAAAATCCCTTTAATCTGAAATATGATACATCCTTATCAGGTGCAGGGGGGGAAAAAAGAACCAGATCTGAGAGATTTTGCTTTCATGTGGCTACAAGATAAATCATCATCCAGGGCAAGTAATGGGTAGTAATTGTAACTCCCCTCTGCGTTTTACAGCACATCAGAGACCTGTGAGGGCCGAGATGGCTCAATAGCTACTGAGCCTCCCCGGCTCCAATTACCCTTCTCCCTCCTCTCAGTATCAAAGGCAAAAAATTGCTTTCTTCGTGCTAAATGATCTGCAGGGTGGAAGCAAATGGGCAAAAGGACTTGGAGAAATGATTGTGGGCTCTGTTGCTTCAGCTCCTTCCAGAGGAAGAAGCACAGTAAGAAGGTGTGGGACTGAAGGTGCTGCTTTTTGCACCTCACCCACCCTGTGATGAGCTGGCTATTTGCTTCAGGAAAAAATAAAATTAATCTGTGCTCAATTTGGTCTTTGGACACACCAATATATATCAGATATATATCAGAGACGAAGAAACAAACTGCAGAGAAGAATGTTTTTGTCTTCCCACACTGCACTTCCACTTAGGAAAAACACCCTGCAGCACTGACTGTCGTGGGCAGATGGACATGAGCATGTCAGGGGAGCCATTTGCCCTCTTAGAAAAGGGAAAACCAAGGCTGATGAAATTAATTTGCTTGTGGATCACCCAGCAGTCTTGTGGCATGGGACCTTCAGTCTCCAGTGTCCCAGCCAGGGCTTGGTCTGTCATGCCCAGCTTTCCTAAAAGCAGAGACATCCTTTTGTCTCCTGATACCAGTTTCCCTCCTCCCATGTGGCAGAAGACCTGCCAGGATGCTCAGCCATGAAGCAAATCTCTGTCAGGTGCTTGCATCTATCCAGGGCATGCCCTCCCCATCTATTAAATCAGTTTTAAATGGATTAGTGGAGGGTGTCCCTGCCCAGACACTTCACACTTGCAGTGCCTCTTGTGGTTGCATGGCCATGCAAATGATTCCATCACTGCCTGAAACGTGGCAGGGCCAGCCAGCTCCATGACAATGTCCCTGGGTCTGCTGGATGCAGATTTTATTCAGTCATTGGGACTGGCAGCGTTTCCAGTGTTCAGGTTCACTTGCTAAATCCAGGCAGGTCACTGCACCACTTCCCTTCTCCACTGCATCAGTTTTTGATGTCTTACACACTCACTTGCTGCTGACTAGACCCAAAATTACATCTTTTGCTTCAATTTTGTCTTGCAAGCAGCCATGGGTTTATAAGCTCAAGAACAGCCAGGTAAGGAAGAGCCTTTCCATCACTTCACCATTCTTCAGATCCAATGTTCAGCCCATAAAACCACACTAGTGTTTTATTTCCATAGTGTCAGCTGAGATCCCTCTTCCACAGAAAATTCCCAAACTGTGGTTTTCTCATGAGCACCTGTGTCAGGGCTCGGGGTTTGCCACGGCAGTGGAGCTCACAAGCAATCCACACTGAGATTTTAGCTCCAGACTTCTGTTGGGCTGGGGTGTCCAGAAGAGAGTCTTGAGGAGGTTCTAAAAATGTTCCACAGATTTCCCAACTCCCACATGCCTAAAGCACTCTCTGGACCATGGCATGTTGGCAGACCCTACACTTTCAGTGCCTTGAGCCACCAAATACCTGTGGATGTTGTTCAGCACCACAAGCCCCAGTGGGGCTCATAGCCCTCTGCTTTGTTATGAGGTAAATGTGAAATGATAATGTTTTTCCTGTTTCTGTACTCTGCCATCCAAAAAAATCCCACCATGTATCTTCCAGCTCAGTATTTCCACAGCCTCATCTCCTTTCTACACTCAGATGTATCAGGGTAATAGTTGTGTATTTTTAATGCTGACAGCAAAACAAATATCCAATTAAATACTTACTTCTAATAGATGCTGTACAGCTTGCGTGCAGCCAACTCCCTTGGTTGGCCTTTTGTTTTTCGTGCTATTAAGCCACATTCTTCACTTCCAATTCTAGAGGAAAGTCTTCTGTAGCACGTGCATCCCCCTCCTGCAGCCCCGTGGCAGTGACCTCCTGCCCAACAGGCAGATCCCGTGAGCCGTGGTGGGTTTGGAAACTTATTTCTGTCACTTACAGCAATGAAAAAAAAACACCCAAAAAACCCTCTGCCACCCTTTCTCACGCAATCCACGGTCCAGAGGAGCCGCAGACCTGGCGCCCTCCTGCCCATAAATAAATTCCACGTGCCCAGCACTGAGGCCCAGCACAGCTTTCCCTCATTCCAGCCTGGATTCAGTGGTGCATTTTACTACCTCCCTCCTTTCCATTTTAAACCCAAGACCAGAGTAGTTTTTATGCAGGTCTCCTTGGCCATGGCTGTGTCTTGAATACAATATCAATGTTTTTCTAGTTAACTCTTCGCTCCTGATCCTGCTGAAGTGGGGGCAGCTCCAAACCCCTCTGGGATGCAGGATTGTCATCGCTGGTGTGTTATTTAATCTCACAAACCACAACCCCATAGGTAAATCCCCCAGCTCCTTGTGCCCAAATTACCTTGTTTGTCACCACAAACCCATCCGGGATGTTCACGCAACAGTGCAGCTCCCATTCTGCAGCCCTGCTGCTGCTCTTGTAACAAAAATCCAATTTCTGAGTATTTCAGTCAAATTTCAGCCTGTATCCAAGTGAGATTTAACCAAACAGGAATGTAATGCAGTAAGTCAGTGAAATGGAAGAGTGTTATTTGCTATTTTTTCTTTTTAATATTAAAAATGCAAAGTGTAAATAATCTGGGGGAAAAAAAATTAAATCAGAAACCCTGAAATTGCTTCCATAAGTGCAGATTAAGTGATGGGAAGAATAAAACACAGCTCCATGGGCAGACAATCTCCAGAGGCAAATCAATAACTTTTAAAGGGCATATTGACCAGCAAGAATGAACCTTGGGAAAAGAGCTAAAAATGAAAAAATATCTAGTTGACAAATTATTTAAAATAAGGGTTTTTCAGCTTCTTGATCTAAAGTACAGTTAAACCCAGTGATCTAAATATTTTCACTGCAAATCCCAGGTCAGGTTACAGCCTGATACTAGCAAATGTTTTCATTACTGAGACTTTGCTTGTGTAATAGAAGATGTTTTAAATTTACAGCAGACACTCTTGATTAAATTCTGGATTTCCTTTTATATGAGTAAAGTCACATTTTTTTGCAGGGATTTAAATTCTTTTTCATCACATTACCAATTTTCCCCCATTAAAGAACAAAAAATCTGGTAACATCAGCCTCTTTTGCTGCCCATTTCCATTTCCTCTGCCTCAGATGAAATGAAATCCTTAGTGAGGAGCCTCCTGGACTGTAGTTTACCCTTCCAGTCATTTTGTATTAAAGATTCGTAAAATTAGTACAAGTAAGGCTCTGCTCCCGAATGCTGGCCCAACACAGAAGTTAACATTCCTCTTCATGCACAAGGTGCAAGACCCAGGAGTTTTCTGGGGACGTTTTTGGAAAGGGACAGTCAAAAGCTGCCATTAATCTCCATTTATGTCCCTCCACAGCCCCCGTGCTGAAGCTGCAGCAGCCCAGCACCGCCAGGAGCTGCTCAGGTCTTTGGCAACTTTTTAGTGTTGGAGAACCACAGAATCATTAAGGTTGGAAAACACCTCTGAGATCAAGTCCAGCCATTCCCCCAGCACTGCCAAGCCCACCATTAACCCATGTCCCCAAGGGCCACATCCACCCGGCTTGTAAATCCCTCCAGGGATGGGGACTCCACCACTGCCCTGGGCAGCCTTTTCCAGTGCTTAACAACTCCTTCTGTGAAGAAATTTTTCCTGATATCCAACCTAAACCTCTCCTGGTGCAACATGAAGGCATTTCCCCTCGTCCTATTGCTTATTACTTGGGAGAAGAGACCAACTCCCCCTCACCCATGAATATTCCTGCCTGGACTTCAAGGTTCTGCTGAACGTGGCCTTTCAGCAACCATCCCAGTGCTGAGGAGGTTTTTCTGGACAGAAGGAGAGCGTGGCACAATTCCATCATTCTGGGAAGAGAATTTTAGCAGGAAATCAGACTCAGACCCAAGTCAAAAAGACCTAGAGTAAATCAGAAAAAACCACAGTGCCTGGCAGGTGGAAAACTTGGGTTGCAAACACCACGTGGGGCACTGGCTGCCCAGCACTTACCATTAAGAAAGGAAGTGTTTATTCTGGGAATATCTCTGCTGACTCCCTGCTGCTGGCTGAGACCTAAACCCTTTCCTTGGGATGGCATCACCACTGGGGGAAAAAAAGGGGGAAACCACTGCAAGCCCTAAGGAAGCTGAGAGTGAACATCCCTGTGCACTGAAATTCTGCCCCTGAGGTCCAGCCTTGAAGCGCTTGTGACCCCGACATGTGCTGGAGGTTTCACAGTGGGGAGGATGAGATTTGCCTCAAAGTAAAGGAGGTTTCTTGTGCCTGGCTCTGAGCACAGATCCTGGTGTGTGCCTTTACCACCAGAACACCCAGGGAATGCCTTTGGCTTGTCCTTCCCAAATACATTGATGAAAACGACCCCAAGCTGGGCTGTCCCTGCTGCTCTGCACAGTGTCCTGCTCATGTCTGAATCAGGCTGAGCCCTGTGCCAGGCTTGTCCTTGTGCTTTGCTCAGCCCCAGGGAACCCACACAGAGCAGGAACCCCAATGATTTCCAGGACATCGAGCTCATCCTCTCCATCAAACCACATGTAAATGCTGAAAATGCAGGACTTCTGCAGCCTCAGAACAGCTCCACACTCGCTTTCCGTGGTCTTTTTTTATTATGGTCTCTCCTCTCCCCCATTTTCACAAGCCCCTGGCTTGGTTGGCAGAGTCAGGGACATTAGAAGGAGACCAGCTGATGGATAGAGGCCCAGAGTGAGGCAGCGAGATCACAGAGAGTAATTTCCTTAGGAAATAAACCTAGGGGGAAAGAAACATTGTCACTGTTTATCTTCTTTCAGCAGGTCTTGTTTTTTCATTGGAAAAAGCCAGCAGTGCAGCAAACAGCTTCATGAATATACAGATTGTTTTTGGCAACCACCAATTAGCAAAGAATGTGTTCATGCAATCCCCAAGCAGCTATTTCCCTGGGAATTTCTTGTTTTGAACAAACCATTTTCCATTAGAGAAAATCCACACAGTGACAAATAGTTCTTGCTGGCTCTTTTTAGTGGAGGAAGATGGGAGAAGGGCAGGCAGGCACCCTGTTACTGGGGTCTTGGAAGATTTGGGCACAGACAAATCAAAAAAGGGACAAAACAGAAAGAAAAAAATGTCCTGGTATGCACAGAGATGTCACTTGTGGGGCTCATTCCTCATTCCTCATTCCTGCTTTTGGAAGTGTCACCAAGAGACTTTGGGGTGTTTCTCATCACCTACCTATGGCAAACACCTACCTCCAGATAAATCCTACCTAAAAAGTCCCAGGCTGAGGTTCCCCACAGGTCTTACGACCCCTGCAAGCCCAGCCTGAGTCCTTGCAGCCTGGAGAAAGAAACACAATGCTCAGGTCTTCCAAGCATCGCTTCACAACTTTGCCTGAGACACAGTGACTGAACCACAGACCGGGGAGACGAGGCACTTGAAGCCAGCTATGATGGACAGCTTTTTTATTTCCCAGTGTTTTCATTTAACAAAGTGCTACATTCCATAGTTACAGGATGAGGAGTCATTCCTGTCAAAACAGAAAACCACAAGAAAGCACGAGGACTGCTAACACCACTCCGTGCAAGCAGTGCAGTCCAGAGAAGCCTCACCAGGGTGAGCACGTGGCCTCAGAGACACCTCCAGGAGACAGCAGCTGTGTCGTGGAGGCGCGTTCCTTCGGGGCGAGAGCTGCCAGGCAGGCTGGTTCCTCCTGGCAGAAACGGGGCTGGAGATGCCAAAGCTGTTGTGTGGTGCCTACAATAAATTCTGGCTTGTGCTATCAGGAAAGTGCAAAAGGGAGGTGAGTGCCTCGTCCTGTGTGGAGTCCAGGGGTTGTCACTGCTGCAGTGAAGGTGCCACCGCTGCGGCCGTGCCGATGTCACCACCCTCAGCACGCAGGGCCCGCAGTTCAGCCAGCATGGAGGCTGAGGAGGGCCCTTCTTGGCTGCTTCCCTTGCCCTGCCTCTTCCAAAAGAATCTGCTGCTTTGGCAGTGCAGAGGTACAGATTAAATCAGCAGTGTTGGGCCACTGGAGCTTCAGCTCCCACCTGAACCCTCCGTACCCTCCCTGCTGCCATCTCATCATTCCAAGGGGATGAATCAAACTCCAGGAGCTGTGCAGAGAATATTTTTAAGAGCCCAATCCAAAGTCTCTTGGCCTTGAATGAGAAGGGAAGGGGCTGAGTGGTGCTTGTGCTTTAAGGACCTGCAGACACTGCACTGATGCTGAGGAAAGGCTGTCTGAGCTACAAAGGCTCCCACAAGCTTCCCTTGAGCCACGGCTGGTTCTGAGTGCCCACCTTGCTTCCAGATTAAGCTGAAGAGTTGGAGAGCCTCCAGGGCTGACCAAAACCAACTGTTCCACAGAAACCTCCACTCCAAATGGCCATCAGTTGGCATCTCTGCACTGCTGGGCAGCTCGGGAAGTTGGCCAGCAGTGGTCAGCTCCCACCCTTGGGTGAAGGATTTCAGAGCCAGAGTCAGGCCTGGCAGTAAAGATGGATCTCAAGAAAAAACCTTTGGGAAACCCACCTAGCTCCTAAGCCTGCCTCCAGCAGAGACCAGAGAGCCCACACTGAACTGTGCATGCAACTGGGCCTCCCTTCCTCACTGACTTCCAGCATCCAAGCCACCCCTGTCACGTCCTCTCTGAGGGAAGTTTGGTTCTGAGGACACCAGGGCCCCCCACGGATGCAGTAAAACCCCACCTTCATCATTCTGACTGGCAGTGGTGCCTTTAATTCCTTAAATTCATTATGCTGGAGAGGGAGAAGAGAGACAGGGAAACTGATTGCCCCTGCAGAAAGCCAGTGTTTCCCAAACTGTGGATTTATTAGCACAACAAAAGGCCACAGCACCTCCCCACCCACCTTCCCAATCCATCAAGCTGACAACCCATCCATAGGGATCCTCCCGAGCTGTCAGAGCTGGGGTCCTTAAACCAGCAGCCTGCAGCCTTGCTCAGCCATCCCTTCTCCTTCTCCTCCTCCTGACTGACCCAGCAGCTCTCTGTTTTATCAGATATTTAACCTGTGCTCCAGGACAGACTCCCTCTTGCAGAGGCCATTGCCCCTTGTCACTGCTCTTTCTCGGTGTCTCACAGGCTGGACCAGGGTAAAGCATTTCAAGAACACCTTGGCCTGTGAGTCTTGTTTCCAGCATCCCTGGCACTGCACCTAAAAGAAAAGCCCTTCCAGAAGTGATTTCCAGCAACCTGGAAAGAGGAGAAGTCATTCCACTCTGCAATCCCCACCATGCCTTGCCAGGAATAAATCATCAAAGAGCCCAAGGAACAATATTTCCTGATTCCCAATACTGCAAGACAGCCAGGAATGCTCACCTGGACTATTAACACCTCCTGAGCACCTCAGAGCTCCAAGAGACTTAGGAATGAGAAGGAAATAGGGAGAGATCAGTCTGGAAGGAAAACTTCATCTTAACTTGGATGAGAAAGAGGCCTTAATTTTGGATTTAATGGTGTATTGCCAGTCAGTGGCTGTTAAAGATGGGGGGCTGCTTTTAGCAAGGCAGAATCCTCCTGGCTGAAGTTTCAGGAACAAAAACGGGAGAGATGCACTGTGGAGCCCTGGCTGGGGAAGCCTCTCCTGGAGGGATTAGGGGATGAAGACCCCCAACATTGTCTTCCCAACCTGCTCCCCACGCAGCCAGTGGGATGAATGAGTGAGGTACCACACACAGCTGGTGGACTGGAAGACTGGGCATTAGGAGCAGCATTTTGAAACCAGGTTGTCCCACCTGTCCTTGCCCAAGTGACTCAGTGGGTGTCACAGGCTCACAGGAGAGTGCCTGGGCTCTGAAAAGCAGTGGCTGTTCAGAGCTGACCATCACATCTGATGACAATGTCCAGAGGGGGCCCTGACCCCCTCACGAGAGAGCTCACCTCAGGAGGGTCTTCTGAATGTCCTCTCTGCCTTGCAACCTTACTGACACTTCCACGAGACATTTGCTCACCATCCACCTTTCACCATCTGACAGGGCTTTCCCCCTTCACAGGGAACGAAATCCTGCTCCTGCCCCTCCTCAACCTCTCCTCCCTCCCACTTCTCTGAAGGCTCAGTGGGATTTAATCTCAGCAGATGTGTGGTCTGCCCTTATTTTTCTGATCAGTTCTCCTCTGGCAGCGGTCACTGTTCCTTGCATGAAGGATGATTCCCCACAGAACAGCGATGCCCACCTCAGAAACGCGGATGTTCTGCATGTCAGATTGGTGTAATTCCACAATGGGAAGCAGAGATAAATAGTGCAGCCCTTTTTCTGGCTATTTTGACAGCATTTCTGTGCAAAGCTACCTTATTCTCCCCTGCTCGATGCCTGTGACACCTCAGGCACTGTCTCCCTCTGTACCCAGGGCTAACAGGGCACCTCCACAGCCCCCTGTAGCCATCTGTCCTATGAATTCACCTTTCTCCCCATGGCCAAGGGTTCCCTGCGTGGTCATCTCACCTCCCCACAGCTGACAGCTCTCCAGCTCTTGCTGTTTTGCCACTATTAGCCACGAATCCCTCAACAGTGACTGCCACCTGCTCCACAACCTTTAGTGCCTTTCTGTTTTCCGTGGTCTGGAGACCATTTGCCCAGAGAATCTGCGGATGCCCCATCCCTGGCAGTGTTCCAGGCCAGGTTTGATGAGGCTTGGAGCAACCTGGGATAGTGGAAGGTGTCGGGGTTGGAACCAGCTCCCTTGAAAGTCCCTTCCAACCCAAACCATTCTGTGACTCTATGAAGCAAGACCCATCCAGATCCCCCAAAGGTGCTGTTCATGCAGCTTTCAGGGGCTGAAAATGCAATTTCCAGTAGGGTACAGAGGCTCCACTCTCGTCCCTATGGGAATGCAGCCTTGGAAAGAGAAGAACCTGGAACTAGTGTCCTTCCAACACGAGGCAGAAGCTGGGGAAGTCTCTGACCTGCCTCTTCTCTCACCTCCTTGCACACTGACCAAAAGCCAAGAGATCCAGGCAAGACCACCCATCAGTAGGTGAGCGCTGGTATTTATTGTGCTGTAACAGACAGTGCTGGTTCAAAATGGACACGGAATTTTGTGGTGAAATCAAGTGCTGAGGCCATTCCTGTTGTGTCTCCAAGCAGCATGGAGCAGAGCTGAAGGAAGAAAGGGGTGAGAGTGGGGGCACCCGAGGGCAGAAATGTGCTTTAAACTGTATCAAGAACCCTGTACATGGGCACTTCTCGGGCAGCCAGGGATACAGTTCAGGCTTACAACTCATTAATTAAGCAGAGCAGCTAATCTTAGCACTAATGAACTCTAGCTCAGGTAATGTAACATTTAAAATGAATTGGACAGAAGTCATTCACAGTAAAGATTTCCATTCCTGGGATGGGTGAGAGCTATTGTTATGATTAGATTACTGCCAGCCAGGACCAAAACAGTACACCAGGGCAAGAGGAAAATAATCATCCATATGGATCAGCTCCAGCTGTGGCTCTGAATGAGGCGCCGAGGGCGAGTGTGAGATCTCCACTACTGTATCAAAACAAACATCACGGGTGGCACACGTAGAGCGTAGCATTGTCATTGTCCTTGGGCTGGGGACACCACCCCTGCTCGGGGCGGCCGAGGGAGCAGCGGTGCAGCAGAAAAGTCGCTTGTTCTTCTTCTCCCCCTCCCTCCCTCCCTCCCTCCCTCCTCTGAAAAGTCACGGGCTCTCCCAAGGGCACTGCAGTTCCCCTCAAAATTCGTCTTCAGAGCTGTCGGCCAAGAGCATGACTCGGTCCTGCATGCTGTTAAATTCCCTCTGCTGGGGGAGGAAAACAACACGTCAGAGAGGTCCACGTGCAGCAAGGAACAGAACGCCAAGAGAATTCGGCCGCCCCTGTCGCGGCGGGTTGCGGATGGTCGGGCGCCCTGACCTTCCCGAAGTGTCTCCAGCAGGAAGCTGCTCAGCAGGGCCGCTACACTCACACGCACTCACACACACTCACACACACTCACACACAC
>VZRQ01004988.1:32108-86379 GCA_013397975.1 Machaerirhynchus nigripectus
GCACTCACACACTCACACACACACACTCACACGCACTCACACACTCACACACACACACTCACACACACACACACACTCTCACACACTCACACACACACGCACTCACACGCACTCACACACTCTCACACACTCTCACACACACACCAGATGGCTTTAAAAATGGGTCGACGGCAGAGAGGCAGGAAGGGTCTTCGTGTAGGGCTCCAGGGGAGAGGTTTACTGCAGCCACGCACATGAAGGGGTCCAAGGACGGAGACAAGGAATGTGGGAGGGCCCAGGTTTATATATGGGGCGGGGAGCATCAGGGACCAATGGTCTGAGGGCACAGGGGCGGTACACAAGTGGGGCTAGGGTAGGGGAAACTCTGAGTAAGGACCAATGGGGCAACAGGGAAGGGAGAACTTTCTAGGACAGGGACATACAGGGTATAAAGGGGCGGAGAGGCCAATGGGCCAACCAGGGAAGCAGAACTGGGGTACATCAACATAATGCAGCTAAGGAATCCTGGGCAAGGCCTCTTCTGTCTCCCTAATCTGGGGGTGCCATTTAGGATTCTTCCCTCCAGGGGGCCTTTATGGTCCCTCTGTCAGCAGGCCCACTGGCCTCCACATGCCCCCATCCCGTAACTGAGGCACCCCAGACACTCAGACCCTGCCCAGGCTGTGTCTGCTTTACAGCCAGAAGGGTTCACAGTTTCCATACCTTTCCCTGGCAGTTTCCATACCTTTCTTTTATGTCTCTTTGAGCCATTTCTCCTCCGGCGATTCATAATCTTAATGCTGTAGAGTGCTCCCAGGATGAAGAGGGCTCCAGCTATTCCAACTCCCACAGGAACCAGCATCCCTGACATGTATCCTGCCTAAATGGAAAAGAGAGAAGCAGAGCAACACTCACAGAACCGTCCTTTTGGAGTCACTTTCACCAGCCAAGGAGCGCAATACATCCCCATGGTGATTTCCTCAAGGTTTATCGGATTTCAGTGCCCATCACCTGGGTGCACAGGAAGATTCCTGCTTCCAGGGGCTAAGCAAGCCCCACTCCAGGACCGAGCTGGTAAATCCTACACAAAAAAGTCCCAGGCTGAGGTTCCCTGGCTCAGCTTTTTCTGACAGATAGTTACTGGTGACAGCTGAGACCCTGCAATGCCTGCCTGCCTTTAGGGGAGGGAATAATTTGGATGAGTGCTGGGGTGAAGTTTCTGTCAGCAGGGATGCAGGTGTGAAGGAAAACCTTGGCTGCCAAGGGCAGGTGATCTCGAGCCACTCCAAGGCCTCCTCGGCGTTGTACTCAAAAGTCTTTGAACCAAACACTTTGGCTTTGCCTGAGAAGGGGTCACCTGCATGACAGCAGGACGATGACACAGAGGGAGGGCACACACACCTTCAGCTGGCCTTAAGGGGAGCACAGCAAAAGTAAACCAGCCCTAATTCAATCGCTGTGGTCCGTTATGTTTGCACTGCCCATTTAAAAAAAAAAATATAGACAGCATGACTAATTTAAAACTACATGTCTAAACTTTTTAAATCCTTAGGAAAATACTCCCAAATGCTTTTTATTTTATATTTTACTGCTTTAAATGAAAACAAACTTAAGTCTTAAAGTGCCAGATTGCTTCAGCATCCTCACCTAATTTGGCCAGGGGGGTTCAGTGTTGTAAGGGAGGCAGGTACAGCCTGGGTCTCCCCTCTGTAGCTCTGCCTCCCCTCACACTGCAGCCAGAGTTCTCTGCTGTGCCACAACAGCTTCACCCTTTGCCATCTACACCCCCCAAAACAGATTTTACATCTGCCAAGGGACACAGGCACCAATTCTGAGGACTATCAGAGAGCTCCTAGCGAGCCCCAGTCCATTGCTTACAACTACCTGTCTTCATCTGTTCTGTCAAAATACAACACAGATCCACAGCACTCACACCATAATGACTTGTCTTCCATAATCCACTGAGTGGGAGGAAAAAGAAAAGGCTATTCAGGTGCACCGCCCTGCCTTTGTACACTTACCTGGAGAGTGAAAGTAACTGTTCTCATCTGGGGCAGACACGGTGCCAAGGAGGGCTGGTTTGCTCCCCCAAACCCCTCCAGATCCTACTCAGTGCTTTAAACAATAACACCTCTGTGTCTGGATCCCAAAGCCTGAGGGATCTTCAGCTGCATTGTTCAGATTCCCTGAACGCCCTCCCGGAAAACCCAGCCCTGTTCTGCTCAGGTGCTGGGAAGGGGCTGCATCCCTGAGCCCAGCTCCTGAAAAAGGAGGTTAGTGAGGACACAGCTGAAGGCTGTGTCTCTGTGAGGCAATTAAGGGGCCTTAATTTGGTGACCTAATTAGTGCAGCGTGGGGTTTTCTATTTCTGGAACTTTGCTGCTGGCATGGGCAGCAAGGGGAGACTGAAAATGGCTTTTAGCTGCTGCCCAGCTGAGTTTCCATGTCAGACTCACAATGAACTCCTCAGCCTGTCTGTGAGCCTTTATCACGCCTGACCAGCCCATGGCCTTTTACAGGTTTCCCCCAGCACCCAGATCAATGTTTTATACCCCAAAACCCCGTGATGTGATGCAAATCCAGACCTTCTGTGTCTTGCAGCCCAACTTCTGAGGGCTTCTGCACCTGCTTGATAGAAAACCCCATTTCACAGGCAGCTCCAAAGCCACTTTTTCACCCCTTTATGGGGAAGATGTAGCTTCTTCAGGGATGCTTTTGATACACCCTGTCCGTGCCCATGACTTTCCTGGCCCTGCTGGGCTTGGAGATAACAGCAAGAGACCTTGAGAGGAACTTCATGTCCATTATTTGCCACACCAAATGCAGCATTTGCACAGCGATTGCAGGAGACCAGACACAAATCTGTCCCTGAGCCTGTGCTCCTGGTCCCACAGTCCCCACACCTGAGGGACGGGGAAGGACATCTCTCAGGGGTGGGCCATCGTGAGCTGGAGTCCCCTTCTGGATGGAGGGATTACAAAAGAGAGGACAGGGGCAAATGAGAGGGGCACGTGAGACTGGTGCTGACAAACACTGCTAGGAAGAGGAGGGAACGGGGTGAACAGGTTTATTTGCAGGTGATTTGCTACACCAGCAATTGGTTGGGGGTGGGGGGAGTGGTTTTTGTTGGGCTTTTCCATGGGAAAATGTGAGCCAGGTGAAAGATCTGCCGTTCCCCAAAGGAGGGAGGGGGCTCAGGAGTGAGTCTCTCTTGTAAGTGGACACCAGTGGATCCTCAGCTACACCAGTGCTCGTGCTGGGCACTGCCCCACGGCCCAGGGTCTGCCTGCACGGGGTTCAGACTCTCCAGAGCTCTGCTGGAGACAGGAACATGCAGCCCCTCTGCAACAGGGAAGGACAGAGGTGGCCAACAAGGTGACAAGAGGAAAGAAGTGAGAGCTATGGCTTCAGTGAGATGACACTGATGTCCCCAAGCTCGTGCCGTGCCACATGCTGGCATGAGCAGGTGACCTGTGCATGCTGCAGTCCCTCCAGGCACACAACCAGCCTCGGTGGCTGCTCTTTACCTTCACTGGGAAAACCATTCTCTGTCCTTTCAGCATCTCTTCTGCATGAATCCCAGGCCAAGGAGCTCTGCTATGAGCAGAGCCTGTTCTAGACTTGCCTCCTTCCTAGTGCAGGCAGAAAGGCAACTCAACAAGAGCTGGGCAGGAAACCACCTTAAACCCTCCCATTCCCCACTCCTGGAAAACAGACACCCAAACCCCATCTCTCTGCTCTGACATGGTGGTAAAAGTCCTGCTGAAATTTGTTGAGGAACACATGGGAAGGCTGGGCTGGTTGGGAGAGTCTGCCTAAGCTTAGAGATGTGTTTTCAGAGTTCACTAGCACTCCTCGTGATGGTTTTTGTTTCTATTGTTTCTATTTTGTTTCTGTTCTATTTTGTTTCTATTGACTCTGATCCTGTCCAAGAATTTCCAAGGCCTGTTGAGTCACAAAATGTTCTTGCTGTCACCTCATTTCCAGCTTCATGGCGCTGCTGTCAGCAACACAACACTTGGAAGGCTTCACAACCATTTTGAAATGTCAATATTTGCTCCAGGGCAGCAGAGCCTAAAAAGCCATCTTTGCCTGTGGCTGGCACAGCTCTTGATTCCACGGACCAGCCCCCTGTGATGTCAGGGAGGAATGATCAGGGTCTGTTACCTTGTCAGTTTTCCTGTGTTTGATCATTTTCCTTCCAGGGATTTGCAGCACACGGAGGCAGGAAAGGTCTCATCCAGAGGCACTGGCATGGCACGCAGCCTCTCACCAGAGAGCAGCATCAGACCCTCTTGATTTGGATCCAGAAATGAGCTTAGCACTTAGAGAAAAGGGGTGGAACTAAGTTCCTTACCCTGGGGTCCCTGGAAACTTTCCAGGTCAGGTTTGACAGGGTCCTGAGCAACCTGACCCTGGTCTGGTGGAAGTTATCCCAGCTCAGTGCAGAGGGGTTGGATGAGATGGACTTCCAAAGGTCCTTTCCAACCAAAACTATTCTATGGTAAGTTAAGGGGAAATAAAAAAAGTAACTCGGGTTGTCTGACAAGGTCATTTTCTGGCGTAAAGAAATCAATCAAACACCTCTGTCCCTCCTTCTGCCCTCAGTTACCACCCATCAGGGATGTATTGTGGACTCACACCACTATACACCAGCAGGATCTGGTTCATTTGCCTCCCAGAGAAAATTTTAAGCCCTTTCTCAACGGTCTGTGTAGAGAGAAAGAACTGCACTGACAAGAATTTATTCATTCCTGCAAGTAAAAGTGGTTTTGCTTTGGAAGGAACTGAAACACTGAGCCTCCTACCTTATCTTTCAGCTTCTCCATCCAGCTTCTCACTGAAAAATAAGGGAAAATAAAAGCTGCAATCATGTTACGTCTATTAATTAGTAACAAATGATAGTGATAACATTAAAACAGATGGCAATTAACTTGACAAGCTGATATGGCTGTACATTAGATTTCCTCTTTTCCCATTCATGAGAAACAGCAAATGCAGCAAGTCAGCCCAAGAAACTCTTGGAGTGAGTTGGCAGGCAAGTAGCTCACCTTTGCCTGAGCAATTCACATCTCCAGAGTGATTTAAAAAGGAAGGTAAAAACCAGTATTTCAGGCTGTGGGTTTTTGACCAGCACTTCTCATACACACACTGGGGTGTCTGACCAGGAGAAAACCTTACAGTGCATCCCCTTCCACTGGCCTCCTCCATGGATATTCTTCCCTGTATTTGGTCTAGCCTGTAATGATGGCTAAAAATGTATTATTGACTGCCTTTTATTCCCCTGCTTTCCTGGAATAGCCACTGCCCGCTCTGGGAAGTCACTGGAGGACTGGGATACTGAATTCCTGAACCAACTAAATTTATATTGCCAGCACTGCGACTTTCTTCTCCCAACAGTTAAACAAGTCCCGTGAAATGTGACAGCTGAGAATTAAAATTCAGCAATGGCAGGTGCTTTGGGGTGAAATATTCACTGACCTCAAAGAACTGCAGGGGCTCAGCAGTGGGTGCAGGAGCCACTCACACCGCAGGGCACTGGGTGATGTGTCTGCACTGCACCAAGGGCAACATGCCCACAGGGATCCACTAGGATTTTTAACAAATTCCTGCTCACAGGTAAGAAGCAATAAACAGTTATATGTTGTTTTTTTCAGGGCTCAGCAACTGTGTTTTCTCAAGGATTCCCTTCTCTCCAGGAGGACAGTGCTACAGGCACAAGGGGACTCTTGGGTACAGCAATGTCCTTCTGAGGGATATTTCTTCCAGGGCGTGTTAAATCCCAAAGGTAACACACAGTTTATGGATTTAGACCCTATTTCCAAGCCTGCTTTGTTATAAAACATCCCTTTAAAGCTTGAATTAGCAGTATCAGAGTGTGCACGTGCACGCAGAGCACTCAGAGCACCCTTCTGAAAGGAGCCTTTCTGTGAGTGGGGAGGGGGCACAGGAGGGCCAGCAGTACATGGCTGTTTCATGTCTCAGATATAACACAAGTTCAAAGCGATTTCAATACTCCCTTTGAAGCATTAGCAACGTAACCAAACGGAAGGATCCCTTCCAAACAGTTCACGCCCCAATTAGCTAAGGGTGAACACGTGTGGAAGAGGCACAGGTGCACTCATCTCTGACAGGGAGCTGAGGAAAAAGGATGAATTATCCAGGAGAGAGACACACACACAGCACTAGAAGAGGACAAGAGGTCTACTTTTATCAACTCTTCCCACCATTAGTCCTGGCCTGCGTAAGCTAACCAATAAAAAACTCAATTTATGAAGGTGCCACCACCATCCTCCTCTGCCAGCCCAAGCCTGCATGCCTTGGATGTCACGCCCAGTGGAATCCCAGGGAGGAAGGAAACCCATGGTTCCCCTGGGCTGGGCTTCCAGATGTGACACTGCCAGGAGGAGTGGTGACAGTGGCTCAGCCACACAGCTGCAGACCCACAGGGCTTGGGGACAGCATCCCCCGTGCACACCGGGACAGCCACACGTGCACCTGCAGCGTGTGCACGGTGTGCTCAGCCGGCCCAGGCTCCAGCTGAGCACAAAGCCTATTTTTACATCTTTCACAACAATTCTATGGGATCAGTGATCTCATCAACAGCCGACCCACTTTCCTGCAGCTGAACAACGGCAGCAATTAACTCCGGAGTATTTCTGCCAAGGCAGAGGCAGGGGCTGAGCTAAGAATATTCTATTACCTATTTTTAATGAACACAGATTCTGGCTTTGTTCCCCTCTGCTCCACAAAACAACAGCAGCCTGCCTGCTGGGGCCCACCAACTCGATAGTACAAATCTTTATTTGCTGTTGCACATTTGTTTCTTATTAAACCCAGCCTTGTTTTCAGCCATGCAGAGCATGCCAGGTGCCTCTGGGAATCAACCCAGGCCACAGGAAAAACAACCCAAGGTGATTTCTCCCTGACTAGGTGCCTCTCCAGGGGATGCTCTAATGCAGCCACAGCCTCTGGCCTCTGCTAGAGGAAAACAATGGCCCCAAATTAATGAGATTCAGGCAGCAGGAGGTCAGAAACCCTTCAGTGTCCTGGCAGGATTGCACCGGGAAAGAGCGGAGAGTGCTGAGCTGTCACAGCCAAGGTCCCGGACTCTGCAGCCTGTCAGGCTGGGGCCAGGACGAGTCAAGGAGCACTGGATTACCATGAATTACAAACACTTCTCATGTCACCAATGCACAACCCTGTTCTAACACCTCTGAGGAAATGACAAGCCACTGTGTCACCAAAACCGAGCGCTCGCTGCTCCGATGATTTACCCATCTGTGCACACCACGGGGTGCGGGTAGGAGGCAGAGCATTATTTCAGGTTAGAATTTATATCTATGCTAAGCAGCTAGCATCAATTAATTCTGAGCTTCAGACTCTTAATTATGCAACAGTATCCATAATTAATATTCTGGCCTTGGTCTTGGGAGAGGAACATTGTGGCTGGCACCTTCCCATGAAAACGCAGCGCTCTCCAAGAACACCAGGTGACTTGCCAATGAGGCCAAGCAAATAATTAGTAAGAAATACCCTAGTCCATGTATTTTGCATCACCCCCTTTTCTCCTCCTTCTTTGATCACTGAATGTCCTGAAGAAATTACAAGAGTCTCTGGGTGTGTATACCAACAAGTGTCTGCTGTGCTGGCTCATCTTCTATGGCACTTTAAGGATGGTGACTGGCCCAAACCCTCTGCCTCAGCTTAATTTTGATCCCTTGGTTTCACAGGGAGCTAAGTGAGATGAGTGTGGAGCACTTCTGCAAATTACATACATAATCTGACATTTCCTCAGTGATTTATATAATGTCTGCATCTCTGAAAATTAATTTTAAATAACATATAGCTTAAGATTAAGCCAGTCAGGAGCACAGAGGAGGAGCACAGTCGTCTGGCTTTGGCCTCAGAGCAGGATGAATTCAGACAGTTACAGATGCAGTGTGCTATTTTTAGTGAGTTTCACCCAGCTTTCCCCTTCAACATGTGCAGCCAGCTATTCAGAAGCTCTGGTGCCAGCTAAAGAAGCGAGGCTCATTTGCCAAGGTGAGCAGCAGCCTGTGGTGTCTGCCTGGCCCTTCCTTGGAGGGGCCCGGCCCAAAGTGACAGTCACAATTCCCTGTGAGCAAAACCCTTCTGAAAGTTCAGGTTTTGGCAGATGCAGGCAGGAGGCTCAGGAGGGGACAGCAGGCGACATCTGAGGGTATATGGCACTGGATGCCCAAAATCAGAAGGTGCTCTGAGGTCTCCCCAGAGCCTTCTCTGCCCCAGGCTGAACACTCCCATCTCTCCCAGCCTGTCTCCAGCCCTCGGAGCATCTTTGTGGTCTCCTCTGGACTCGCTCGGGTCCAGGTCCTTTCTATGTTGAGGCCTTCACTCCTGATCTCCCTCCCTGCTGCTGTTCCAAGGACTGTCCATCTTCAGGTAGGTTCTTTTCCATTATCCAGCTGTCCTGTGCCCCCTTCTGTCCTGGCAGCTGCAGGGCACTGGGTGCCAGAGCCTGGCCCTGCCTTTCAGCATCACCACAATGCACCATCAAATCTCTCACCAAAGGCTTTTCCCTGCTTCCCTCTCCACCCTCCTCTGAAATCAGGAGCACAGGTCCTCGGGGCCTCTTGCTTTGCCAACTTTGAGTAATCCTAATTGCCTAATTATCCACTCCAATGCAATGATAAAGCTGCTTAATAATTCTGTTCGCTTCTCATTCATTCTCTCCCTTCCCAGATAAGAAAATGCAAAGACTTCTGCTGGAGATTTCAGTCAGTAATTCACGCCCCACTGCCATCAGTTCTGTCTCCCCCCACCCCTCTTGGATGCCCTACTGCTTTGTCTTGTCACTTTGGTTTCATCTAATCAGCTTGTTTTAATCATACCCTCCTTTTCAATCATTAGTTAAAGCAATTCTGTTTTTCCATGGCACGTTATCACTCATCCCTGCAGATGTCATCTGGTTTTCAAATCCAGGACTTACAGCTTCATTCCAGAACTCCACCTTGCTGCTGCCGAAGGTTCATCCATCACATTTTCTTCTAATAACTCTCCACCACGACCACCAGAGCAGTGGTGGAAATGTGGCACCCAGGCT
This sequence comes from Machaerirhynchus nigripectus, assembly GCA_013397975.1. NCBI lineage: Eukaryota > Metazoa > Chordata > Aves > Passeriformes > Dicruridae > Machaerirhynchus > Machaerirhynchus nigripectus. The sequence goes on from VZRQ01004988.1 coordinate 41,173, forward strand.
CCTACACACTCTCCAGAGGGCAGGGACAAAGGAGGCTTTTATGGGTAAGAATTAACCTGGGGATCAGGCAGCCTGCCCCAACCCTTACACCTGCAATTCCTTAAATGAAACAGGCTGAGAGAGCAGCATCAAACTCACTCTGGGAGATCAGAAAATAAGAGTCCTGCTCAGAACATGAAAAGATTTTGATCTAACAGCTACTGTTAACTGCTTTTGCGTCTGAGATCAGAGACACCTCTATCTCAGGAGCCAGGGAAGCTGTTGAGCACAGATCTGCCATCACTTTCTTCCCGAAGAAAAATCCATTCCCCTTTTCCACACCTGCCTGCTCCCCTGCTCTTCCCATTCCCCAGCATGACATGGCTGGGGTTTGCTGCTGCTTCTCTTTGGGGCCAGCAACTCATTCCTAATCCTCATTCACAGAATCACTGAATGGTTTGGGTTGGAAGAGACCTTAAAGCCCATCTCATGCCCCCCCCTGCCATGGGCAGGGCCACCTTCCACTATCCCAGGTGGCTCCAAACCCCATCCAACCCAGCCTTGGACACTGCCAGGGATGGGGCAGCCACAGCTTCTCTGGGCACCCTGTGCCAGGGCCTCCCCACCCTCACAGTCAAGGATATTTTCCTAATATTTAATCCAAACCTGCACTCTTTCAGCAAAAGAGAGCTGGTTAAAGTGTGAAAAATAAGGAAAAGATTGATTACTTTCAATCAGTCTGTACATACCAAGCCACCTGCCCTGTTCCATTACAGATTTCATCCCTTTCTCTTGCAGGTTAAACCTTTTTCCCAAATGAGACTTGCGAGAACAATTTTGCAGAAATGCTTCGTGCTTCATCTGCTCAGCTCTGACAACTTAATGGCACAAGGGTGCATCAGCTCCTTTCCCTTAAAAAAGCACAATTTTCAATTTACTTACTAGCACAAATAAATAATAAAGAAAATGGCATCTGGCTAGAAGGCAGCGTATTTTTAATTCCAGAACAACCACACCTACCTGATGGGAATGTTGATGCCTTAATTGCCCGACTCAAAAAGACTGGAACAGCTGGGTAATCAAACAAATGTCAAACTGACAATTACCATTTATGTTTTCAGATAAAAATTTTGCTTGGGTGAGCTTTGAATTAACCCAGTGAACTTTAATAGTTACCATGGCACTGCCTGGTCTCTGAACTGTACCATCTACACCCCTTTCCCTGTCTGCCCAGCTGCAACCCCAGCCAGGCTGCACACCTTCACCTTCCACGACCTGCCCAAATCTCTGGGAAGAGAAATGGAGATGGGAAGACAAGTAAACCAGAAAGCAGGAACTCAAATGGGCTTCCCAATTCCTTCCCTGACCTTCTCAACCCCTTTGACACTCCTTTCCCCATGGCATTAGGTCTGGTTCTTCCTTTCCCTTTTCCCTTGCACTTTTTAAGCTGTTTTCCCCTTCGATCTGCCCACAGTGAGTAGCCCCTTGCTGCGGCTGGAAAAGGCACTGCCCTTGTGCCTTGGCATTTCCCTGTGAACTCGGTTCTTCTGTGGGGCCTTCAGAACACATATTGACATCTACACACTATTTGTGTCTCCCTCAGTGGCCCCAGACAGGCACAAGATGTTACAGGCGAGCCAAGGTACCAACTCTCCCATTATCCTAAAAGGCATCAGCAGGATGTTGCTGTGAACTGGCTGTCACAATTTGTTGTATGATTAAATATTTACTGGAGCACACTGTGTTCAAAAGCTGTGTCTGCTCTGGGAGAGGAAACACAAACTTTGTTTATGGAAATGGCCATGCCTCTGCTGCAGCGCACGTGGGATCAGCTCCTCCCTCACTCTGCCCTGGCACAGCTCCTGGAGCAACAGCAGGGACTGGCCAGCAGTGAGAATCCACCCTGCCTCAGCTCGTGGGTCTTCCTGTGCACTGGAAATGTTCATATTCACCAGCTTTCAGAGAACTGCAGACTGGTTTGGGTTAAAGGGACCCTAAAGCCCATCTGGTTCCAACCCCCTGCCATGGGCAGAGACACCTTCCACTAGCCCAGGGTGCTCCAAGCCCCATCCAACCTGGCCTTGGACACTGCCAGGGATGGGGCAGCCACAGCTTCTCTGGGCAGCCTGTGCCAGGGCCTCACCACCCACACAGGGAAGAATTCCTTTCCAATATCCCATCTATCCCTGCCCTCTGGCAGTGGGAAGCCATTCCTTCTTCTCCTGTCACTTCATGCCCATGTCCGAAGTCCCTCTCCATCTCTCTTAGAGCCCCTTGAGGCTCTGGAAGGGGCTCTGAGGTCTCCCTGGAGGCTTCTTGTCAAAGCTGTATCCTGCTGAAGATGAAAAACCTTTCTCTACTCACGAGCCTTGACTTTGCAGCTTTAATAACCTTTTTAAGGTGGCATTTGTGTGCTGTTTGTTTACATATCCACTATCCAAATAGAACTACACAGAAGCAGCAGCTGAAGAGCCAGGTTCTATGAAAGAATGCTTTCCAGGCTTTTCCAGTGTTTTTTCCAGAGCACTGATATACCTCTTCCAGAGTTTTTGCTAATCCCTGCACTCTCAATGTGCAGGGATTGGCAAAATTCACTCAGTTCTAAAATTTCACCGTACAATAATTTTTTTCTCAGAGGTCTCCAGTAAAAAATTTATTAGTGGTTTATTCTTCCCATGATTCATCCACCGGAGCAGGTGAACTTCTTCAGCCAAAATTTTCTTAAAAACTCTGGGGCAAGCACTGTGGAAAAAATCTTGGTCCAAACAGTTAAAATTGGGTAAAGTTATCAAGAACTAGAATACAACAGGAATACAAATCCAGCAAAATTTAATGATTGGCAGGGCTTGTGCAGATTTACAGGGCAATGCCTTGAGGGGAAACGTTACCCTTCGCCAGCAAGTGCCATCAAGGCCAGGTTGGATGGGGCTTGGAGCAACCTGGGCTAGTGGAAGGTGCCCCTGCCCACCACCCTGCAGAGGGGTGTGAAGAGAGAGGGTCTTCGAGGTCACTTCCAATCCCAACCATTCTGTGATTCCATGATCTCAACCTTACTGGCTGATCCTTGGAGAGGCTTTAAGGTGCACTGCGATCCTTAGTTTGCCATTTCCCGATTTACAGCAGAGAAATTCTTCCCCCTGTCAGCAGGCTCCGTGCTGTGCTTTCAATCTGCCCAGGTCCCCTCAGGGATCAGAGGACACCAGCCCATCAGACACGGGCACGGAGCCGCTCGGAATCCGTCGGGAAGCTGCGCCATCCGATCCCAGACACCAGAGCTGAGCTGCACAAACGGCGTGGGGATCTCCACCCTCACACCCAACACAACGTTTCAGCTCTTTCTGGCACCAAGTCCCCCTAAAATCACTGCTGGTTTTGAGGGATGACTGTAGGGTTTGACCCCGGATATTTACAGAGAAAAAGCACAAGGTGGAATTCAGTCCCGTGCTACCTTTTAATGCCCATTTTTCACCAAGCCTGTTTTCTGCTCCATAACCCAGCACCCTCTCCCACAGTCTGGCAAAGACAGATAGAGGTTTGCAAATTAAAACTAAGTGTCAGGTCGCAGTGGTGGGAGGAGTGGAAAAGGTGGAGAAGCTGCAGATGGAGAGCACCTCACGCATCCCTCTGCTCCAACAGCATCTCATCAGGTGGAGGACAGCAGCCAAACAGTGGTGGCTGGTATTTGATTCAGTATTCCAAATCTCCAGCTGAAGCCACGTGATACTCCCCTATACTGAGAGGAGAGGGCGTTTCTCATTCAGCCTTCTCTAAATGCAAACCACAGAGATCTTCCTGCCCTCCTGACAGAGCCCACGGCCTTATCTGCTTCCAAGGATCAGCAGCTACACTGCAAAATTTCTTTTTGTGCTTTGGTTTATGTCTGATATTAATCAGGCTTGGAAAAGATTCTTGGTTTGCTTTTTTCCTCCCATAAAGAACAAAAGTAATTTTCAGAATCCTATTTCCTGGGGACACTGCATGAAGGATTTGCCTGCAGCAAGGGCTGAAATAGGGGATTTTCCATTCTTGTGTTTAAGAAAAGGGATGTATTTTTCTTATTTCAAATTTTGGCCTTTATTTCATCTGTCAAGATGCAGCACTCCCCATGAAATGACATAAAGATCAATAAAGGATTAAACGGTTGGAAACAAAAATGATGGAGTTGACCTTTGAAGGAAAGAACAGGTATTAGACTGTGTTTTCAGCAAACAATTATTCCAGTAATTAAACCACAAAGCCCTGAGCATCAATTAGATGCTAAAAATAAGATCTGATTATCACAGAGATTCATTTTCCTGTAAATACTTGGGAAGAGCAGCATTGTCCAGTGTTAGTCACAAAAGGAAAATGAACTTGATGTTTGCTAACAGGACAGGTCTGATCCCATATTCCCATTGCATCCAGAACTGAGCATCAATTCCCACTGTGATTCAATTCTCTTGTGATCAAACACCAAATGGGGACTTGAAGTTCCTGACACCTGCTCCTGACTTCTTGTGTAACTATGGGCAAGTAAATTGATCTCTTGTTCCATTGTCCATCCTTACTATGGGAATATTAAAGATATAATAGATCATATCTGGTAGGTCACTTGTGTTTCTATTCCTTGTGTCAGAGCCTCTTCCTTCATATTTTAATAGCCGCTAGGGTAACACCTCCATCTGTGTGGGGATGTTCTGGGGGCTAAGACAGTACAAATATTAAATCACAGTAAAATGGGATTTTTTGGCAACAAATGTTCTTTAGGATGGCATTATTTTAAGCATCTTGTTCCACCCCCCTGCCATGGGCAGGGACATCTTCCACTGTCCCAGGCTGCTCCAAGCTCCATCCAAACTGACCCTGGACGTTTCCAGGGATGGGGCAGTTTCTCTGGGCAGCCTGTGCCAGGGCCTCGCCACCCTCACAAGGAAGAATTTCTTCCTAATATCCCATTTAAACCTGCCCTCTGTCATTTTTCCCAAAACTGTTCCAAACTGCTTTTAATGTTCCACGTACACCTATGGGAATGGGCCCTCAGAAGATCACAGAGGTAAAAAGAAATGAGCAAAGAGCAAAGCAAACCAAGTGAGGAGAGAACACGGACACAGCAGGATCTTACAAGTTGCACAGCGATTTAGCAGTGTGCTTACACTCCCGGTGATTCACTCCTCTGTCTACAAATGGCTGACTCAGTGGCAGGCTTTATCCCCTAAAAACGCAGGAAAAAACTCCAGGAATTGCAGCACTCCTCGGAGGCCAGGTCCCCGAGAAGGTCACAGCAGAGCTGGGTACCGGCAGACTGCTGGCGAGGCTCCGAGCTCCAGGAAAACGAAGGCGCAGGAACGCTCTGATGCCATGATGATTTTTGTCTTTTCTTTTATACCCCTGTTATACCTTTTTGCAACTTCTGTATTCTTGGTGCTTTTGCCTACATTCTTGGACTTGTTTGTTAAGCTAAGAGACTAAACATTTTAGAGGCTTTGTAGTTAGGGTGCCAGTGTCCCCAGACCCCAAGGTCCTCTCCAGAACACATTTTGTAAACTAAGATAGACCCATCCAGGGGAAGGTTCCTTGGGGAGGGGGGCTCATTCGAGCCTCTCATTGGGGAATTTTGATAGATATGCTAATTAGTAAGACCTAGAATGTAAGACCAGATATAGAGGAGGGGGATTGGGGTGGCCATTGCGGGGGTGCATGGAGGTGTATTCGACCTGGTCGTGGTGCACCTAAGGATCCTTACAATAAATACCAAGGTAATGCCCTTTCCCCCTTCTAACCGTGTTCGCCTCTTGATTTTAAGACCAGGAAAAGGCATCAGCTCCGTGCCTGGAGGCGAGGCAGACAGGGAGGCAACAGCACGGGGCACGGAGCCGAGGCGGCGGGAACGAGCCTTCCGCTGCCGGCAGTGCTCCTGGAAGGAACGCTGCCACTCTCAGCCCGCAGCATGTGCAGCGGGGGAGGGAAGCCCCCTGCGTGCGGCCCTCGAAGCGAGGTAAGAGCGGGCTCAGCCAGCAGCCAAGCCACGGGATCTGGTGCATCAGGAAGTGTTACTACGGCGCTGGCTGAAATGGAATATAAACCAGGCACGTCACTCTCGTCCTACCAGGCTGCTTGGGTGCCTACAGGAACCAGAGTGGCTGCGGGCAGTCACCCCTCCGTGGGCACCAGGGTGATGGATCCATTCCCAGCAGAAATCGGCCCCTCCGGGGGACACGTGCTCGCTCCCTGCTGCTGGCAGGCCCCACACAGAGTCTGACAGCCGCCTTAAAATGATTTCCCAGGGAAAAAGGCTCAGGTTGGGGGATATTTTGAGGTCATTTTGGAGTCACCTCTCAGGCAAAGGCTTTGGCCTCACTGAATGCTCTGCCCACCACTGGCAGCAGCCTGAACACCAGAGGAGCAGAGTGTCTGGGATGGGATGAAACCCAGCACTACAAATCTCGTTTTTTGACACTGTGACATCTTGCAGCTCTTTTCTGACTAGGGACTGACATTTCCATGGGACACTGCACTCCTTTGGTCTTTTGTCACACCAAGGCCTTCACAGGGACGTGGGCTCATCCCATGCCAGTGGTGTGGTGTCAGGTCAGATGCTGTGCAGCCTCCCTTGGTCAGAAGCCTCTGCATTTTGATTTATAACTCCAGCCACTGGGAAGTGTGCAAGGGAAAAGGCAGCTTCTGGTGGGGCAGAGAATCATCACAGGATCACAGAGTCACAGAATGGTTTGGTTGGAAGGGACCAACCAAAAGGGACTTCGAGACCATCTTGTTCCACCGCCTGCCACGGGCAGGGACACCTTCCACTAGGCCAGGTTGCTCCAAGCCCTGTCCAGCCTGGCCTGGAACACTGCCAGGGATGGGGCAGCCACAGCTTCTCTGAACTGGGATAACTGAAATGGGATAACTGGGACAAACCAGGAAATTTAGTGCCAGCCAAAATGATGGCTCTGCTGTCTTTTGTGTTGTGAGAGTGATGACAAGAAGATGCTGTCCAGAGGGATCTGGGCACCTGGGAGCACTGCTGAGTGCTCTGGGAAAGTCACTTCATGTCTCTGAGTCCTGGCTGCCCAAATGCAGAAGAGGGTTAATGGCATCAGCTGCCTCTGAGAAGCATCTTGTGCAAGACCTGTTCTGCACCCAGAGCTGGATACCACGACTTGTAGACCCCTCCCTGGAGCTGCACAAGAGGGATAATTATTCAATTCTTCTATTCCTAAACATGCCAGTGCTTCGTGAGCATTGGAAAATGATAATATCTTGTTTGCCATAAATGTGGTAATTATAGCTAAAACTCTTCATTTACATGGAAATGACAAACAACAAATTAGAATCAAGCATCTACAATTAGGGTAAAAAGCCACGGCAATTTGTTATTCTTCGCAAGACATCATTTTTCACATCATTTACTGGGAAGGAGGCCTCATTATATAATGATATTTAGCTCTTCAACTACTTTTCAGCTTCGCAGCTTTATTAATTGCACTCACAACAGTTCTCTAATATAAACAAGCATCTTCATCTGCTGACTGGGAACCCAAAGCTGACAGCACTGACAGGACATGCTGCATCCAGCTCTGGGGTGTCCAGCACAGGAGGGACACTGACCTGTTGGAGTGGGTCCAGAGGAGGCCACCAAGATGATCAGAGGGATGGAGCAGCTCTGCTGTGAGGAAAAGCTGAGAGAACTGGGATTGTTCAGCCTGGAAAAGAGAAGGCTTTGGGGTGACCTCACTGCAGCCTTCCAGTACCTGAAGGGAGCTGATAGCAAAGGGGGAGAGAGACTATTTACAAGGGCCTGGAGGGACAGGACACGGGGGAATGGCTTCAAACTGAGAGAGAGCAGGGCTAAATTAGATATTAGGAAGAAACTGTTCCCTGTGAGGGTGGTGAGGCCCTGGCACAGGTTGCCCAGAGAAGCTGTGGCTGCCCCATCCCTGGAAGTGTTCCAGGACAGGTTGGATGGGCCTTGGAGCAACCTGGGATAGTGGAAGGTGACCCTGCCCTTGGCAGGTGGTGGAACTGGATGCTCTTCAGGCTCCCTTCCCACCAAAACCATTCTGTGATTCTGTGATTCTATTTACAGCCAAATGAAGACCCAAAGCCAGCGAAGAAAACAGAGGGAAAATCTGCAAATATCTTTGGCAGAGGTGTAATTCCATGGGTATTTCTCAGTAGTAAGGACCCAGACACCTGATGCTGGCCATCAAACAGAAAGGTTTCTCTGAGTCTGTACTGGCTGAGGAGAAAGCAAGTTTGACAGACAGAAATTCTTGCAGGAGGCAGAACGTGACTTATGCTGGTCTATCCAAATGAAGGAGCTGCAAATACACTGGGCAGACAAAAGGTGGAAAAGGCAGCCCCATTTTTAGCTTGCATGGGGGGAACTGGCTGATTTCAAACACTTTAGCAAAACTCTCAGGGGAAATGCTTTGAAGAAGAGGAGCAATTTTGACTACTGGCTAAATGGGCAGCTTCAAGGTGTGGGCCATGGCAGGACCTGGATTCTTTTGTTCTGCACTTCAAAAGAGCACAAGGCCAAATTCAACCCCCAGACAAGCAAACCTGGTTTCATGGGGCTGATGGTGCAAAGCCATACTGGTGGGACTTGGCAGCAAACTGGAGCAGTGCCTGGCCATCACTTGGGGTCTGCAGTTCCTGCTTCCCCCTCAGGTTTTAGCTACACCTGAGAGAGGTGCCCTGGCTTGACAGAGTAAGCACCAAACTAAGCACCAGCTCTACCTCCACATCCCTCTGGTCGTGTAGCTCCAGCCTAGGTCCTCATATATTAAGTTTGACTGCAGGGGAGAGGCTGTTCCAGGGGCTGCTGTGAAGCAAGACCTCTCTTTTCTCTGCAGCACCTATTAACAGTTACGGGTGAGGATTTGCAGACCAATTAATATCCCAAAATATTGGTGAAGTTTGCTGCCACCCACTGAACTTTACAAAATCACCATCCCCTCCCAGACAAGCTCTGCACAGCCCTGCAGGTGAAAGGGTTAATTTATCCTCAGATCCTCTGTGATCCACGTTTCCCGTTTATTTCACACGTGGCACAGAGCGCTGTTCCTGGGTGACTCCAGTCTCCGTGGGGTTTGCTGCTGCCCCAAACGCACACCCAGTGCTGTGGCATTCTCCCAACCCACTCCTTCTGCTCAGAAATGAATAGATCTGGAGTTTCTCCACACGGATTAAGACAATCTGTAACAATTTATTTACCCTGAAATGGGCATTACCCTGATTGGAACAGGTCAGAGCCCACACTCTGATTAGGACAGTGATATGATGTGGCTCTAAGAAGATATTTTGAGTATGTCTGGGTGAACTCCTGATTTTGCTGCCATCATCTGTTCAAATAATGAAGAAACAATTTGAGGCAAGAGAACCTTCACAACATTATCTGGATAAAGCCTCAGAGGTCAATCTGCTTTCAAAAGCAGCAGCAAGGGTTTATGATCTAAGTGCTGATGGCCACTTGGTACTGCCTGCTTTCCAAAGACCACCAAATGGGCCAGAAGATTTTCTGTTGGCTTGACAAGGGTGGTCTCAGTCCTCCACAAAAACAAACTCTGCAAATACAAGCACACAAAGAATTCACTGACAAACCCTGAGGAAGGAATAAGCAGAGGACATTTTTTAAACTCATTTTTTGCAGTGGCCTGATTGCACTGTGGTTTTAAAGGAAAAGGTATTTAGATTAGATGTCAGGAAGAAATTCGTGATGCTGAGGGTGGTGAGGCACTGGTAGAGCTTGCTCAGAGAAGCTGTGGCTGCCTCACTTCTGGAATGTTCAAATCCAGCTTGGATGGGGCTTGGAGCAACCTGGTCTAGTGGAAGGTGTCCCTGCCCATGGCAGGGGGTAGAAATCTGATAAGATTCTATGACTCACTGTGAACTGCTCTTACCTTAGCTGCAGGACTAACAAATATTAGTACGGAAAGAGGTTGGGGTTGTCAAAATCACCCCTTAGTCTTCCAAAGAAATAGCAGCATTTTTTTTGTTTTGAACTGCAAATATTCTGCACAGGGAGTTCCCAGGGGAAAGGCTGCCTTTTCCACAGCACAAACAGCACCTCTATGGGTCACCTCAAATCTGAAATTCTTTGTAGGCACAGAAAACAATGAAACTGCAAAGCACTTCCGAAATTTAGTCCTAAACATGAGAAATAATTTACTGGCCTTACCCTATAATATTGTGAATCAGTTGACAGATTTGGGCAATAACTGATCCAGCCTAGTTACAGGTTTCACTGACAGACCCAAAGAACTGTTGACTCAAACCAGTTCATCACAACATCCTGATTTATCAGTCTCTGCAGACTGAGAAATGCCATTTGCCCACATTTACTTGAACCCAAAGGGATACAGGAGCTAAAGTCTCATTTTTAAAGTCAGTTTCAAAGAGATAAACAGATATACCAAAACCAAAGGAGCAACAACCCATGCATTTCCATTTGAGCTGTTGGACCCATAACCAGCTTTGGGAATCCACAGGTAGTTTATGCATACAGGAAAATTTCCATTTGGTATCTGGGAACAGCAAACAAGACCCTGAGAAGCTGAGCAAAGCCAGCCTGGTGCCTTGCTGGAAATGCCATGACTTCCCGTGCTATTGCACCAGCTTTTCTGCCTTGAAGAGCTGAGATAGGATCATGCAAGAGGGAAATTAACTCAGTCCAACAGCAACAGCAACTGCAGGGCAGCCTGGGCACAAAAGAAAGCATGCAAATTCCTCATCCAGGGAAGGGGATGAGACAGACTTACACTGATGTCTGCACTCAGCTGCCTGTCTTTGGTCCTCCAGTTAAATTATCGACAAGGTCACACCTCTGATTTCAGTATAAAAATGTTCTATGTGGAGCCCGGTGAGTTTGAAAGACACTGAAAGTGCTTTGGAAGGTCCCTTCCCTTCCTGAGGCACAGCTCCCTGCCAGTCTGCACAAGCAGACAGTGTTGGGGTTTTCTGTCCCTGGCACGTGGCTAAGGGCTGTAAGGGGAACCCCGTGCCACAGGAAGAAAATCGAAGGGTGGTTGTACGGGACCAGCTGAGCCCCACACCCTGTCTCTGAAGGCAGATGCTCACAGGGACGGGCAAACCCAGAGCTGATACTTCCCTTCCTCACTCTCCTGCCTGTAAAATTCACTGCTGATCCAGGGGTCACAGCTTCCCTCTTTATCAGGCTTCAGTACAAATTTCTGCCCCAGCAGCTGTGACCATTTAATGAGCAAAACGTAACACAGCAGGAAGAGACTGAATTTCTTGTTATTAATTTATATTATTGTGAGAGCTGAAAGGCCACCTGAGATCACACACACACATGTGATAAATGCTCTACAAACAGGCAAAGAAGAGTCAGTATCTGCCCAAAAGAACCTAAAAGAATGAACCCCCACAAAGCATTGGAATTGTCCCAGCTATGAACACCAGGACTCAGGCATGGGATAGGGAAGTGATTTGCTCAAGGACTCATATGGAAAAGCAGCACTGGCTGCAATCAGATGAGATCAGGCTCTGCTTGCAGTCAGTCTGGGCCAGGCCAAAGGCCAGGCTGGCTTGGTGAGGCTGACAGTGACCAAAAGCCTTTGTCTAGGAAAAGTTTATAGATGGGACAATCACACAGCAATGCTCTCCTGGCTCACACTCCTGGCACTCTTGGGCTCTGGACAAGGTCTCTGCAGTCATTCCTTGCACAGAATCCCATTTACCCTCTGGTTATCCACGGTAATTTATCCTTTTGGTTATCCTCCTTTCTCATACCCTTTCCATCTCTGGTGTGTCCCTTTCCAGATGCACAGAGGGGCAGAATGGCACTGAGTATCCAGGGTCAAAATACTGATTGTTATTTTTCTCTCTGTTCCTTTATCCCCCCACATCCCTCCAGGCCAGTGTTCCTACTGTATCATCCTCCCCTTTCTCTCATAAGGATTTGGAACAGAGGCTTTAATTTCTACTCTTTGCCAGGAGTACCCAGTTGGCCCTTCAAATTCACTCTCTTGTGGCTATAGGACTAACAATAAAAGCAGTTCTCAGTCTAAATTTCCCCCTGGAACTTGACTGTCCCTAGGATTTTCTCCAGGATTTCAGAAAGAGTATCTAAGCTTCCCTATTTACCCAGGCATAAATAAGCCCTATTTTTCCCCCTGTCTCAGCAGGGGTATTTACCCTGAGCATTAACACCCACCCATCCCAAGCTTAGAGGGACTGTGGGGAATGTCTTAGCTGAGGAATGTCTCTGCATCCCTGACTGGGCTGGGAACAGGGCAGGATGGCTCCAGCACCAGCACCTGGGAACCCTGGTAGTGAAATCTGCTTTTAGAATCATACAACTGTAGAATTGCCTAGGTTGGAAAAGCCCTCTAAGGTCATCAGGTCCAGCCGTTCCCCCAGCACTGCCAAGGCCACCAGTAACCTGTGTCCCCAAGTGCCACATCCACAGGTCTTCTAAGTCCCTCCAGGGATGGGGACATCACCATATCCCTGTTCTAGTGCTTGACAATACCTTGGTTGAGAAATTTTTTCCTAATATCCAATCTAACTTTTATGCAGTGCAGTGCAGAGCAGAGAAGGGAAAGACCTGAGCTGTCAGGCCATCAGAGGGGACTCCTGCACCCTCAGGGAGCACTCCAGGTAGCTGCAGACCTCTCCTGGCTCATCCCAGGGAGATGAGGACAAGGGAACTCTCCTGCCCACCCACACTGTGTAATATATCCAGGGGAACTGCTGGCAGGAACTTGAAGCACATTCAGATTATATTTAAAAATCTGAAAGTCCCACTGTTCTTTAAACCCTCGTATTCATCCTCAGAGCCCACACAGTAGTGACTAACCAAACCCTAATAACTAATCACTGCTGCTGTCAATTAGTACCACTGACTGTGCTTTTCCTCCTGCAGATGACTCTGATTCGGGGTTGCCTGCTCTGGTTTGGAGGGATGGTGTTGCAGCATCTCACAGAAGCATTAAGGTTGGAAAAGACCTCTAAGATCCTCAAGTCCCACTGTCTGTGCCAGGCCATGTTCATGCACTGTCCCAGGAGCTCCCACCAGCTGCAGTCACAGCTCCAGGGACATCCCTGGGGACAGAATCCCCTGCGGTGCCTTTGGAAAGAGTCATGGAGCTGCATCCCAAGCCCTGCACTGCCCTTAAGGTCCCTCTGTCTGCTCGGTGCTGTCAGAGCCTGCCCACAGCCAGGCAGGGGTGATCTGGCACAGGCTGAGACATTAAAACTGGGCCAAACCACCACTGTGGCTCTTGCTCTGAGCTTGTCAGCACGCAAAGGCTGAGCTCAGACACAAGGAGCCAGTGCTGCAGCCCTGCTAAGTCTGAAGCACACTGGTTCATGGCACCAGAGAAGGGGATCACAGATCCCACTGCAGCTCCACGGCCGTGGGACCAGAGCACTTACCACAGCAATGCTGAGTTTTGCCAGCTGAGATTCAGATTTTATCAGCCCCCTGAAGACATGTGCCTTAGCAAAACATGCTCCTGGCTGCCTCTGTCTACCAAAAGTCAAATTAACTCCCTGCCTCTCCTGCTCCAGACTGCAGTTAAAGAATTGGAAGAACAGGATTGTTTAGGCTAGAAAAGACCTCCAAGATTATTAAGTCTGTCCAGCTGTACTGGAGCATTTGGCTGAGCAGGGTTGACTCACCATGGAGTCACTGCAAACTGGGACTTAAGAGGTTAAACAGCACTCACGGGAACATGTTCTGGCTCTGGGAGAGCAGGTGGAACCAGAAAGCACTGCTCCACTGAGGACACTACTTGGTCTAACTCTGTATTTGACCCTCTTCCCAACACTCCCTAAAACCAAAAAATCAAAAGAGACTGTATTTAACCAGTCCAAACAGACACAGAAAATAACAAAACCCAAAGGAAGTTATGCTCCTGACAGGACATTTATACTGAACCCTGTCTTGTCATTTTCCTGAATTTGCTTATGGGTAATTGTAAGGAAAGCCAGCACTGAGCAGGGCAAAGCAAACCCCTCACCCACAGGAAGAAACAGCTCTGGTGGGACTGGAAGGGCTGACACTCAGATCTCTCCTCAGTCCTAAACCAAAGCACACACCAAAGCCATTGAGGGGCCTTGGAAATCCTCTGCTGGTGTCAGACCTGTCCCAAAGCCTGCAGAGGGAAATGCTGGAATAACTGGCACACACAGCAAAAGCACAGGAGGGTCATCAAGATGCCACATGTGCCAGGGGTGGGTTCCTGGGCTGTGCCCCTGACAGGGACCATGGAGCATCATCTGGATCACCTCGGCATGGGCATCCCTAAGCTGGTATGGGGCAGCTTAAGGGGACAGTGACAGTAGCACAGCACGTGGCACTGCTAAACAGAACAGGGGGTCCCCTGGGGACAAGAAACAGAAGGTTGAGCAGCCACTCCTGCAAAACCAGTCCATGCACACACCTGAGTGAGCAAGGCAGCCTGAGTGGTCAGAGGGGAGAAGGGGATCTGGGAAAAACAGCCTCAAAAAGGACTCAGACTGGAGAACCTCTTGGCCTCGCTTCACATTAATAAAGCCTCAAGCACAGATGGTGCTGCTGGTATATTAAAATAAATGATAGGCTATCAGGGAGCAGCCTGCCTGAAACCCTTTATTACAGCCCAGGCTCGGATGAGTCTGTGATTAGAATTACTCAAAAACAAGGAGGGGAAAAAAAAGAAAAAAGAAAGCAAAAAAGCCTCCAGTAATTCTCACCGTATCGACCCCTCTCTTGTGATTAATGCTGATATTCAGCATCTTTGCAAAACAACAACTGCTGGAGGTTTGAGGTAATTATTTTATTGTCAGACAAAAATCTGAGCAATTTGTTTATTTCCAATATATGTTCTTAACTCACTCTCAGGCAGGGCAGAACTTCTACATACACATATATATATATATTTATATTTATAGTTGTATTTATATTTATATTTATAAACGGAGAGCATCCTTCCAGGAAATAACTTGGATCTCCTTTGATTCTCAAGGGGGTCTCAATCTGAGCGAACACGAGAGGGGAGACAGGTTTAGCATCAGTCATTTGTGGTTTGCACTGTCCAAGCAGGAACTGCATCTACAATCTCATTAGGAAGAAACATTTTTAAATTATCCTCTCAATAAGTTACCCTTTCTCTCCCTGCTACTTGTTGCAAAAAGCTCTTTTCCTCCATTTTTCTCTCACCAGCTGCCATGGGGCCAACATTTTAACCCCAAACATCAGCCTCTGATGTAAATCCCCAGAAGGACAGAGGCAACTCAAGGCTGATGAGCCTTCACATTCCCCTCCCTCCATTTTTTTAATGCCATGAAAACAGACAGATTTTTGCTTCAGTACAGATCACTATTAGAAAATAAATGTGATTTCTCCAACACAGGGACAAGCCTCTTTTTACACGGCAAAGGCCACCCAGACAGGCACACAAAGGAAAAGTGAGTAACTCTCACCCAGGGAAGGCACTGCCCTGCCTGTGTTCTTCAATCAAGCTAAATGATTGCTAAAATCCAAAGGGAGAGAGGGGCTGAAAACCAGCCCCTCTGTCTGAATGGAGCCACGTTTTCTGACGTGTGTAAACTGAAGGGTAGGAGAAGAGGCAAAGCACACTGAGAAGTGACACATGTAAATACCTGAAACTGCAGGGATGGGGAAGGACAAGGATTAGTGCAGATTGAAGAGAAAGCAAAGACACCGTGATTTATATTCCAATGGGGCTGACAGGCAAGGGGACAGGCAGTCCAAGGCATCTGACAGCCCAGAAGGATTCCTGCCTCACCGTGCTCTGCAGGAACCCAGCTGGTGCTTGGGCAGCAGATGCGGCCCAGCCTTCGGAGCACAGAGCTCTGCACAGGCTAATGGACCCTATCCTTGAATCCAGGCAAAAAACCCCCAAGATAAATTACCTGGAGCAGCAAATGCAGAGTCATGCTCCAAGGCAGACACATCCTGACTTTAAAGGATGTGTCAAACAGGTGGATAGAGGCAGACAGCTGGGGAAGGTCAGAAACGCTCAGACACGTGCTGGAGTTTTCCAACTCTGCTTTCTTGGGCTGACGAGAGCAACTGGAGGTGCAGCAGAAAGCCTTTTAGAAGGAGTCTTCCTGTGCTGGGAAAGCCCAGGAGCCTGGTGCTGCTGCAGGCTGCCCTTCTGTGCTACCCAGCAAGCCAAGGAGGGAGAATTTATTAGAATAAGTAAGGCTGGAGAAGATGTCAAAGATCGTCAGGTCCAGCCACCAACCCAGCACCACCACCATTTCCATCACTAAACCACATCCCCAAATGCCATATCCACATGTTTTTTGAACACTTCCAGGGCTGGTGACGCAACCATTTCCCTGGGCAGCATGTTCCAAAGCTTGACAACCCTTTTGGTGATGGATTCCCCTTAGTAAACCTTCCCCAATGCTCTCTGTACACAGACATCAGCCAAGACTCCCCTACCAGAGCTGGGTTGGGGAGTCTTCCACAGGTGTTTCCATCAGAGAAGCTGCTGAATCCTCCTTGCAGGTATTTCAGGGAATTTTTGCCTGGCAGGGTAGTGGGGATTAGGGTGGGCAGGATTGGCAGCAGCCCTCAGACTTGGATTCCTCCACGTATCCCACCATCCATTAAAAACTTTCCCCAGTCACTGGGAGCTCTCACACCAACCATGTCAGCCACGGTGACCAAAGTCCCCTCTCTCCTCAAACTGGTAGACAATTTCTCCATGACTTCATGCCAACTCCCTCCAAACTGAAGAAAAAGAAGCAGAAATGCCTTGGATGGACAGGATCTCTTCACTCCTCCCTGCAATAGCCAATAAACTTCAGTTTAACGCCTTGTCTGATGGGACTCCAACTTCTCTGTGGGCAGGGAGAAGGAAGGCAGAGCCAAAACTGAGCAAATGCCTCTAAATCCTCCCCCAGCCTCTGGAGGCAGCATTTAAGGGCTGGTAACAAATGGGTTTAGTCTTCCTCCGACACAGGTTTAACTGGATGCATAAACTTTGTGGAAGGGCTGGTATTTCAAAGTAATGTATCCAAGGATGTTTTAGTGCTGCTGCTTCCTGATACACTCTGCCAAAAATGTCAGGATAAAATATCAGCCTGATTATTGTGAGCAACAGCTCTGTGTCACCTGTTCCTGACAGCTGAGCTGGGAATCACCAAGACACCCTCCAATCCTCTGATTTACTCATAGGATCACAGGACTGTTTAGGGTGAAAAGTCCCTCAAAGATCAAGACCAACAATTCCCCCAGCACTGCCAAGCCCACCACTGACCCATGTCCCCAAGTGCCACAATCACACGGCTTTTAAATCCCTCCAGGGATGGGGACTCCACCACTGCCCTCATCTCTCTTCCCTCCCCTTAGCCTTGATTTCTGCTTTGAGGACAAGAGCTGAGGTGCTTCCAAAGGAAGGTCATGGCTCCAACTCGTTAGGGGTTCATGCTCCATGGATGGAATGTCCTTACCCCAGCTCACAGAGCGGACACACTGTTCCTGTCTTCCCTTTGAAACACACTGACCTCATTCCCAAGGGCACAGCAGTCTTGTGCTGGATGGAAAAAGGGAACAGCACGAAAGGGTGGTAGGTCAGGACCACAAGGCTCAGACTTGTCCAAGTTTTGTGCCTCCTGGAAGATCCCACTGACCAAGATCCCAGCATGGGGCACAGGGCTGTGCGGGGAGCGAGCAGGTTGAAGAAAGAAGGAATATTAGAGAGACACACTCCCCAAAACACCTTGGAATTAGATGTGACAAGAAGAAAAAGCCATCTCTGATGTGAATTGTCCCCTCTTGGGAGCTGCTCTGCCGTTACAACAGCGAGTGTCACCCTGAGCTGGCAGAGAGGATCATCTCTGCTCACAGATAGGATGCAGAATTCCCTTTGACAAGACAAACCTGATTAAATATGAATCTGCTCCAGGATTAAGATGCAACCATGAACAATCTCTTAGGTAAAAAAGAAGCAATTCCAAAGGGAGTGCACGTCCCTCACGAGGGACAGAAACCCGAGTTAGGCACAGATTGATGGTGGGAGCTTCACTGCTGCTTGGGAGAGGGAAGGGGAGCTAGCAAGGAACATATGGAACTGTGCAAATTATTTGGAGCACCCAGAAAGACAGGAAAAATAATCATCTCTGTTCCCGAGACTGCTCATTTCTGCCTGCAGCCATCTGGAACCCAAACCTTGCATGGCCAGTGCTTGGTGCCACAAAACTCCCATAAATACCTGTGATGGGGCAAGGCCACAGAGGGCAGGATTGCTGCAGGCAGCTGCACTTGGAACGTGTGGGGAAGGAAAATTTGCTGGTTATGCTCCTCATCCTGGCTCCTGCCAGCCTCTCTCACCTGGGATTCCTTATGGACTCAGTCCCTTCTGTCAGGATCTCTGAGTGATCCTTTGCTTCTGTTCCAGGGAGAAATGCAGGTGTGCACATCCTGCCTCCAGAAGGGAAAGCACTATTTTACAACGCCCAAGCACTAATTTATTTCCCCTCCTTCAAACCCCCACTCTGCCAAAGGCCCCCTCGTGAAGCCAGAGGGGTCACTGGGCCTCTCTGTGGTTTTGCTCACCTCCTTTAAAACACAGATGAGCCTTTCCAGGGTGATTAGGGAGATAAATGCATTAAAGATTAAAAGGCACTCCAATGTTCCAATACCACGAGCTGTAAGAGTACTTAAAATAGATCCATTTGGGGCAGCAATTAAAGAACATATTACTAATTTCTGAGTCTCAGCTCCTGCCTTCCTAATGCTGGTTATTTTTGCCCATAAAAGCATTAATCCTATCTTCCTGTAAAAATGACATTTCAAACATTCATCATCTTCCACTACTGTCCTTCTGCTCCTCTGCCTCACCATCATTAACCAGAGGCATCTGTTATATGGTTTATGCAGTGTAATTTGTGACCACAGATCTGCAATCCAACGAGAGCTATTTTCTCTGTAAGTAGCTGCTCAGAGCTGCAAATATATTTTATCTGTTATAAAAAAAACCAACAACATGCACATTCCAAAAGTGTGTTTATTATGCAAGTGCCTTGCCATCACCTGAGAGAGTTATATGACCTTCCATTATGGTAAGAACTAATGTCCTACCCACAAAAATACATGAAACACAGACATGGTTTCTATTTTGGAAACTACATATAGAGGATTGCATTGTCACACTTCATAACTTCTTCCTAAATTGCTGGGTTTTGGTGTTTTTTAATCTCTAAATCCTATCCACAGGGATGGTCCAAACTCCCCTGTGTACAGTTCCTCCATGGGTAGATGGAAATGAGAAACAAATGCTGTGGAACCAGGCAACTCAGGTGACTTCTCACGAGCTAAAACCCTGTAATATGGTATTGCCATGAACAGGTGGATGCAAAGAGCACACCCGTGGGTTAGCTAAAGAAAGGGAGACCTGGACAAAAATGGATTTAGGTTAAAACAGAGAACAAAAATTAGTACCTAGCATACATGAAAGCCACCACAGAGAGTAAATTCAGATGTAAAATGGAACTGCAGATCAGTGAAGACAGAGCAAGGTGCAAAAACCAGGTTAACAAACATACGAAAATTATATCGAGTGGACCCTAAATTGAGAAAGACTAAAACACCAATTCCATACATTTTAAATGCACCAAGCAAACTACTGCATGCCCCAGTGTGGTAAAATTAAAGGCTTAGTAAACTGCCCTAGACTTCCTATTGTGGATAGCAGGAGTTACTCACCTTGGGATGTGGATCACAGGCAAGCACTAAGGCATCAGGAAATAGGCTCATTGTTGTTAAATTAAGAATTCTCACAGAACTGAGAGAATAAATTCTCTTCAGAACTGGGAGAAGAAGCCACCACCAACAGAAGCAGAGGGGTTTGATCTCCTTGGGGTCGCACAACAAGGACCACCTGCTCTAAGATGCATGAGGAATAACTGAAGGACCATAAACTGTTCACTAGGTTTGAACCCACCTCAACCAACTGCAGTTCTCCTGGTAATGCACCACAAGAGAGGGAGCAGGGGGAAATTAGGTATTTTTACTTACTCCCTGAAAATTCAAGTTATACACCTGGTCTTCCTGCCCCTCCAATGTTCTCCAGGCGTTTAGTGTTTGCCTACCACACACCACCTGCACACAAATCAAGAAACAAGTATAGGGACACCAAAGTCACCTCAGACAGAATGCAGAGAGGTCCCAGAGTGCTGCTGTGTCCTTCATTGGCAACCTCTGAAGGCAAAGCACCTTCAACAGAACAGGACACCAAACCAGATCCCAAATCACATTCAGACCTCGCTTCCCCAGAGCTGC
The DNA here is from genome assembly GCA_013397975.1 of Machaerirhynchus nigripectus. NCBI lineage: Eukaryota > Metazoa > Chordata > Aves > Passeriformes > Dicruridae > Machaerirhynchus > Machaerirhynchus nigripectus. Next base: position 61,400 of record VZRQ01004988.1, read on the forward strand.
AGGCCACCAGGACGGCTTTTGGAATGGCTAATTCCATTTTATAAAGGCACAGATTTTCTCGTTTTCTGCTTTCCTCTGTCTAAATACTGCTGGTTGGAGAGTCAGCTGATGGGCTGTAAAACTGTCAGTCTCATTACTGGCACTTACAAATGGCTTTTGCTTAGCTGGAGTTAATGTAGGACCATCTGACTGCCCAGAACTGACATTTTTAATGAGTCTGTTCCTCCAGCGCCTTCTCGTTGACCACTACAAAAATCCAAGCTGTCTCTTGTTCTGCCAAGATGTTTTGTGGACCAAGTTCCTTGCTCTCCGGGGATTTGCAGCACGTCAGCCATCAGAGCAAGCAAACTCAGTAATAACTGACCTGAGAGCAGCTATTCCAACACTTCTGGGCTCTTCTGTGCTGTAGATTTCAGCCTTAAATATCAGAATTCTGAAGGCTAGAGGACAGATGCATCCCCCCGGGAGGAAGACACGTGTGCAAAGTATTTTAGAAACGGAAAATGCCATCTGTAAAAGTTTGGTGCTTGGATGTTGTCCCCTCGCCCTGAACTCTGTCGGGTACTGTCACCTTCCTTCAGGTCTCCCTTTCCAATGACGTATCCCAGGAGAAGTAGAACAACTTCCCCTTCCAAACCCTGCTTAATTCACACAGTAAGGGAGATTCTTCACATCCCAGCACTATTTAGGGAAGGCAGGGACAGACAGAGCTCTTCTGGGGATGTCCAGCAGTTACAAAGCTGTCCCAAAATTAAAAGAACTGGATTTTCAAAGATGAAAATCACCTAGAGGCAAAGGGTTTCAAAGAAAAACAGCCCGTGCACCCATCCAGCAGATCTAAAGCTTATCAAGTCCTTTACAGTGAGTCTGGCCTCTCCAGGTGCTCCAGCAGAACAATGGGAGCAGCTCTTCCAGCTTCCTGCAGGTTTGGGGGATTTCTTCTGTTCTCAACAACCCACTCCCTGCTGACACAAGCCGTGTGCTTTGTCCACCTTTCCTGTTCTCCCACATACACTCCATAAAGAAGCACACAGCCAGGACCAGCTATGGACACAGCTATGGACACAGCTATGGACACAGCAGTAGACTCATGTGTGCCCATGAACCCAGAGCTGGGAACCAGGGCAGAAATTTCCCCCCTGGCACAAACTGGAGAGGGGAAGGGCTACGCTCCTGCAGAAGCATCTCCCATTCCCCAGTCACTCCCAGGAAATCAGCCCTCCCATCCCCTGGGTTCACCTCCTTCCATGGCCTCAGATTATCAGTGTGAGCTCCTGCAAGACCTTGGTTTTCACAGAATCACAGAATGGCTTGGGTTGGAAGGGATCTTAAAGATCATTTAGCTCCAATCCCCTCATCTAGTTCCATTTTCTTTGTGCCTCTAAAACATAAATAATTTCCCTTCCTCTTAGGAGTACTGTTGAGCACCAGCACACTGCAGATGGGGAAGGAAGCAGTGTCACAGAGCCACTGAGGCCATCTAGACAGGAAAAGCATAAACAGCTCTTTGCACAAGTGCCTGCCTGCTGGGGTAAGAGGGGTGAGTCACAAGCAGAGAGGCTGATCCCACTGCCAGCACAGCACTGCACAGAAGTCCCATCCAACTCCTAAAAATGAACTCACCTCGGCCACAGCCTCGTCCTTTCCCTCAGGCATGTTTTTGCACTGACTGCAAAAGCCTTAAAACAAAAGGCAATCCAAACTGTTTGGATCTGGTGATGTGTAACCCAGCCAGGCACTTCCAGAGAACACCAAAATCCACATCTGCCCAGTCCTTCAGGTGCTCAGACCTATCACTGATGCTGACCCAACTCAGACTTCACAGGGGCTCCTCCAATTCACATCAAGTCAATAAAACATAAGTTAGGGAGAAGAATCCTGCCTTTTGCCTGTTAATTCCTTGTCTGAAATTTTTGGAAAGATGGCCTTTCCAGGGTCTGAGGAACAGTATCAGCCCCTGGTCACTGCTTTCTCACCTGCCTCCTGTGCCAGACAGGCATCTCCTACCCTGAGCATCTTCCTCCAGCAGCTGAAAATGCAGCTGTGCCTCCAGTCCAGACCTGCATAAACCATGAGCTTCGTGCCTGACGCAGAACAACCTCCTCTGTAACCCCCAAGTTCCTGGCAAACATTGTCATTTCCAACAGCACCACATACCTCTGTCACCCAGCTTGCCAAACACAACCAGAAACCCTTAAAGACTAAGAATTATTCCCCTCACACAGCTCCTGGGCAGCCTGATGGGATAACAGGACACATGAAACAGGCCTGACACAGCCACCACCCAACACGATGCTCTTCAAGCAGGATTTAGTGTGACAGGGAGGGATCAGCCCTGGTGTAAACTCAGTCTCCCCTCAAAGGCCAACCCTCCCACAGAGTTCTGGAAATCAACCCTCCCAAAGTGTTCTTGAAACAAAATCTTTGATTCAGTTAAGGAGGCCAACATCACTAAAGCAGGCTGGAAACAGCATCACAGAGGAGAACCTCCAGGTTAAATCAGAATTACACATTCACGGGAAGTGATAGATACCACATAGATATATGTGATAGACAACGTATAAAAGAGATTGGGGGGGGGGAGGTTTATCTGATGAGCTTCTCAGAACAGCTAATTCTAATAGTCAGACATAAATCCCTTCTGTCTAGATGTGGTTCAGCTCCCACAGATTCACCTGAAAGATGCATTTGATGGGGCTTGGCTTGGGAACTGAGTACGCTGGGAAAATGATTCCAGAGCCTTTTGCCAAGCTGGACAAGTTCCTTGCTAAGATCTACCTTGTCCCACACCAGCTTTGACCAGTCATTAAACACCGGGCCTAGATGTACAGTGGGAATAAACTGTGTAAAGCTTTACAGAGGCTTTGCAGGTTTGTCTTCACACTGCCAGCACAGGGCCCCGTGGCTGGACCATGCACCCCTTAAAATCCTAGAAAAGTGGAGCTTAGACAAATGCTGCAGAAGTAGCAAATGGGCTGATGAGCAAATACCCAACTCATGTTGTCTCCACAGGAAGAATATCCCTGCACCAACCCATCCTGGGCAAAGGGAACTGAAATTTCCCCAGGAATCTCACACGAGAAGTTATTTTTTTGTCCACCCTTGGAGCAAGGCAACACTAAGCAAAAACAACAATTGTGTTTAGCTTGAGAGCCAACCCGTGAGATTTCCTGGCGTGAGGGACTGTCTCAGGTGGAGTGCAGAGCAGGAGAGGTGTCCTCTGTCGGGGCAAAGCAAGAAGGGGCTTTTCACTTACCCAGACCCTGGTTCTGCTGCTCCCACTCGATGGTGTCAGGAACCTGGTAGGACACCCCAGCCAGCTGGGCCACAGGGTTTTCCAGGCCAGCCAGAGGCTCCTGGGAGGTCTCTCCTGGAAGTGTGAAGCCTGGCAGCTCTGTGTCACCCTCCATGCTTTCATCCATCAGGTCTATGTCTTTGTCCTCCTCATCTTCCTCTTCCTCCTCTTCTTCTTCCTCCTCCTCCTCTTCATCCTCTTCCTCTTCCTCACCCTCTGGCCCGGGAGACAGAAAAGAAACATCAGGAAACATCCCAGCAGGCAGAAGGTTCACAGATCTCTCTAGGTGAGCACCAAGCTGAGCTCCTCCAAAGGCAGAGCAGCCGAACGACCTTGTGCCTGTTCTCTCCCAGGAAAGACACCCACAGGGGTTCACTGGGAGGAGCTCAGCACCACTGGAAGCTGCTGAGGAACAAGGTGTTGTCTCAGACTCTCAAATGAGTGGGAAATACAGTAGTTTTTTGCTTCCAAACAAACAAGGATGTGCATGTGTACCAGCACCTGGGCATCTGTAACTCCAGAGCTCCCTTTGTAACTAATTACAGCTCAAGTGAGAGCTCTGTCCCTGAGTTCCAGTCTTGGAGGCAGCAGTAAGTTTGTTCTATTTTTAACTCTTATTAAGTCTCTCCCAGCTCTGGAAAGGGCAATGCTTTCTAGACCAGGTTGCTCCAAGCCCCATCCCACCTGGCCTTGGAAAGTGTTGGACAGAAGGCAGCAGAACCAGCACTTCATGGGAGAGCTGATGAATGTGACACTGAGGAAATTCCTGTGAATTTAGTGCAAGGTGTCCCTGCCCATGGCAGGGGGGTTGAAACAGGATGGTCTTTAAGGTCCCTTCCAACCCAAACCATCCTGGGATTCTATGAATTCTCTGCTACAGCAGATACCCATTTATTCCAAAACTGTTTGTACGGTTAACACATGGAAAAATAAATGTTTAAGCCATATTTCGTCACTGGAATCTGAAATGGCAACACAGGAACCACTGTACTGGGTCAAACGAAAGGCCCTTTCTGTCCACATCCTATTTCCAACCACAACTGGCTGCAGATGCTGAAGAAAGACCAGAGCAGAGCAAATGCAGAGCCAGCCTTCCCACAGTTTCTCTTCCCAAGTTATAGTTACCAAAGTCTCAGGGACATCCTATGCCAGAATTTGCATTGGAGCTATTTAATAGCTCCCGATGGAGCCACCCACCAGGGACAGGTAATACCTGGAACAATTGCATGCTTTGAATTTCTCACAGTTCGTTTTTCAAAGCTGAGAATCGAAACATAGTATTTATGCTCTTTTATCTAATTTACACCAACTCTGCTCAGACCTGTAGAAAAATTCCCTCCCCGTGTAGTCAGAGTGGGAGAGCCCATCACCCCAGCATTAAAAACTAACAATCCAGCCAAATCACCATTTGTTATCCAGATATCCCTTTACTTAGAGTTGTACCTCATAGAGGTTGGTGGCAATCCAACCTGGATTAAATGGGGTAAGGTGGTCTCCTTCCTTTGGCCTCCACAGATTGGAATATCCAGAGAAATCAGTGCATGTTATAAACCCACTGATTCACTGTGCTGCTCCACGGCATCTCCTTCCCTTGTAATTCAAGGATTTGCTTCCAAACACTGCACGTTTTTCTCAGCTCACCAGGCAAGACAATCCCAGTCGCTGCCTTTCAGTTCTAGTGCTGTGTTCCATACAAATGAGCTGCTGTTGGGATTTAGCTGCATTATCCTGCTATAGCAGGGCTTTGGGTACCTGGGAAGATCATTCCTGCCACAATGACACCACACAGAGCACCTAATGGAGCTCACAGGGATGTGGTTGGCCCCTTAAATTCCCACTGCATTTTATAGGCAGTTTCTGTATTATAATGTGCCCGTCATTTAGAATCACCATCAGAATTTTCTCTGTCAAAATGCATGTTTTCTTACAAAACACACGACTGTAAAGCTGAGAGTGGCACCTGGAGAGTGCCCACAGGAAACCTGCAAAGACAAGTTAACGTAGGTCTGTTCCCTCTGCTGAGAGCACGACATCCATAAACAGCCCCAAAACTTAACAGCAGAGACGCTGAACAGCCAGAACAGCAGAGAAGAGGAGCACGAACAGAGCTTTTCCCTCGACTGGATGGAAAAACCAAGCCAAGAGAGAACAGGCATCGGATTTTTATCTCTGAAAAACTACTCTGGGACAAGGATTTTAGAAGCTTCTTGTGATTTTTAACGACCCAAATGACACACACCTGCCAGGATGGAGTGCTGAAGCCACAGATAGCCATCTCCCTGTCTCCAAAGCCTCGCAGGCAGCCAAGCTGAACACCCAAATTGAAAGTGCTGAGACTACTTATCACATCTGATGATCACCAAGCTCCATCAATCACCACGCAGCCGCAGCAGAAAGCTGTGAATAATGAGATCCTTGAAGCACAGCCGCTGCAAGGGGGAAGGAAAAGGCTCTCAGCTTGCTCCCTTCTCCTCTCTGGCTCATTCCTGCACCCGAAAACAGCTTTTTAGCCCCCACCCCGAAATGCCAACAGCTTGCCTTGCTGCAAGGTGCAGCGCAGAGCACCACTTGGTGGTCACGAGGAGGAAGCTACGCTTCCAAAAAAATCCCACAGGCTTCACAAGAGTGGGATTTCAGGAGCAGAGGCACAACAGGCAGCCGTGGGCAGGCTGTGCATAAGGCCTGGTAGTCTCGAAGGATGGGAAATGGAAGTGAGCATCGCACAGCTGACTCTCAAGCTGGAGGTTTGTGCTTCACACAAAAGCCTTTTACAGAAATCACATTTTCCCTCTCAAATTGGCACTTTTTGGCCTTCAGAAGGCCTCAGTAGCAGACTGAAAGAAAACTATGGGGAAAGACTGAATGTAGCAAGGAGCAAAAGTGCAAAGCCCAGTAGATTCAGAAGCAATCCAGAGTTTCACGTGCATTTGCAGCTCCCTGTGAACTGTTTTTGTGCATCGTGGAACAGTTTAGGTTGGAAAAGCCCTCTAAGATTACTGAGTCCAACTGTTAACCCAGTACTAAACCACATCCCCAGGTGCCACATCCACACACCTTTTAAATCTCTCCAGGCTTGGGGACTGGGCAGCCTGGCACAATGCCTGACCATCCTTTTGGTAAAGAAACTTTTTCCTAATATCCAGTCTAAACCTCCCCTGGTGCAGCTTGAGGCTGTTTCTCCTTGTCCTGTCATTTGTTACCTGTGAGAAGACAACATCACTTCCCTAGTCCTGCTGGCCAAGCCAAGGGGGTTTCTGCTCTGAGCCAGCCTTGCTCCAGGTTTTCATGTGTTACACACGAGCTGATTCTGTTTGTGTGCACCAAATCCACGACGTGCCACATGGATCTATCCAGGAGGGACAGTATCCTCTCTCCTCTCCCAGCGACACCAGGACACCTCAGCACTGAAACATTCACAGTCCAAGCAGATGTTTGTGTTTTCATAGAATCACGGAGTGGTTTGGGTTGGCAGGGACCTTAAATCTCATCTTCTTCCTGCCATGGGCAGGGACACCTTCCACCAGACCAGGCTGCTTCAAGCCCCATCCAACCTGGCCTGGAACATTTCTGCCACTCTCTGACAGACTAAATAAGCACTTCATTCACTAAAGCAGCCTCTGCTTTGCCTTCATGGAAATATAAAAACAAAAAACCCCAAGAAGCTCAACACCTGCCTGCTGTGACAATGGACCAACCCAAGGAAGATGCAGGCAGCAGGAATCCCCAGGGAAAATGAGATTCCCAGTCTATGTGTCAAATGTTTTAGTTCTGAAGGACTCAACAGCCTTGTAACAGATATTCAAAATTTCAGGCTTGGGGGAGCTATAGGGGAGCCCAAGGAAACAAGTCTGAGATAAAATAACACACTTTTAGCAGAGTTTTTAGGGGTTGCCAGCTTTATTAATAGAAACAGCCACCATTGGGCTTTATCAGGGGACTCTGAATGGATCCATTGGTGACACTGGTGATGTCCAGAGAATGGGATTTGCTGTTTCAGGGGGCAAAAAGCTCCTTGTGCTTGCTTCAAAGGTGAGGTTTATCACCACAAAACTCTACACATCCACGATGACTGCTGTGGCTTAGGCAGGAGAAATAAGAACACCTCACACCTCCCTCATGAGGCATTGCCCTGACCCAGCAGGAACCCACACCCTACAGGATCTGAAGCAGTTGGACACAACCACCAGCAGCCAGCAAGTAAAAGCCTCAGACTCAATTCTTGGGGGTGTGAGGGCTTGAAAGAAGCTGCAGCTGAAGCCACTGTGGTCATAACCTTGCTGAAGGCAATGGAGCTACACCAGGCTTTCAGCTGAAGAAACCTTCACTGAAGAACAATATTTCTATATTTAGATATTTTCCATTAATGTTTGCAAACACTTCTATTCCTCAGAAGAGCCAGGAAACCATCATTTGTCAGGTTTAACACGCAGGAGCAATATCTTGCTGTGCCCTGAGCAGCGAGAAGCTCACAGGGGAAGGTGATAGATTCACTCATGGGCACAAACTCAATTCAAAGTGCAATGAAAAAAAATAAACTAAAAAGGAAGGAATGGGCAGGGTAAAACCTGGAGTTGTCATTTGCTCTGTCCTTTCCCTTCCCAGCTTTCCTCACAGCAATCTCAGTGCAGGACAATGTCTAAATGATGCCACAGAGGATTGCTGTGATCTGTGACAGTTTAAGCTGTGAATTTATTCGGTGTTCAGTGCTGCAGGGTCACCCCTGCGTGCTAATAACAACAACATGTAAATAATGGTGTGTAAATAACAACAGGATCAGGGATGGGGGGGTCTGAGACTCCCAGCTCTTGCCAGAGCAGGAGGCAGAGGCATGAAGAAGTGTTTTCTCCCACAGAGGTTCACTCTCTGCACTGCTTTTGTGATCACAGCTGACTGTCAAGTCAGGAAGGCCTTTCTAGGACAACTCTTTCATTATTAATGTGTTGCCTTCACATGATCAGTCATAGCGTCACCATCCAGCAGCTCCAAAATGCTGCCAAGAGCCTTTGACAGCCCAGAAGGAGAGAGCTGGTAGGAAGGTACTCTCACCAAGCACTGCTCCTGGGCAAAGTGCTGTGCCACGGTGGGGCAACATCTCCAGGCACAGAAACTCTGCCAAACCTCAGGCTGAAACCCCCCTAGGGATGAGTTCTGCTAAGCCCAGCCACCTTCCCTGCAAAGCCATCCAGGGTAGTTGCAGGATGTGGTGTTGTCTTAAATGCTGTGCTCTGGAAAAATCAGGCTCCTGGGAAGTTTGAGCATCTGGGCAATTGCACAGAGACAGGGAAAGGGACTGTTGGGAAGAATGCACCTGCTGGACAGGCTCCTACCAGACAGAGCAGGATAACGTAACCCTACCTGCAGAAGCTTCGAGAGAAGAGGAATTTACACATCACAGCATCATTGAGATTGGAAAAGCTCTTTAAAATCATCATCATGTTCCCCCAGCACTGCCAAGCCACCTAACCCATGTTCCCAAGTGCCACATCCACACATCTCTTAAATCCCTCCAGGGCTGATGACTCCACCACCGCCCTGGGCAGCCTGTGCCAGTACCTGACCACCCTTCCAGTCAAGAAATTTTGCCCAAATACCCAACCTAAACCTTCCCTGGTGGTTGTTTTCTCTTGTCCAATTTTTTTTTTCCTGTAACAGAAAGAAATCCTTGCTGGGAGAGTGAACATTCCCCTGGCAGCAGAGCTGAGCTGATGCTGCTTTAGGAGCCTCTCCTTGCCAAAGCTCAAGAGAAGCTGCTCCCCAGCAGAAGGCTCTGACGCTGTAGAGACTGTACAAGGAAAGATTCAAATTCTGATCACAACCCAATTCCTCCCAAAGCTGAGTGGATTCACACTTGGAGGTTTTTTTTTACACTCCTGGCTCACTGCTTGTCACAGGAGATCCAGGGCACTGAGGATTTTGGGGGGTGGGGGGAAAAGAAAAGGTAAAAAAAACACTCTGGCTGGGACCATGGGCCTAGTTCTGCATTAAGATCAGAAAGAATTATTTCTATAATCACAGAGTGGTTTAGGTGGGAAAGGACCTTAAAGCTCACCCAGTTCCACCCGCTGCCACGGGCAGGGACACCTTCCACTATCCCAGGTTGCTCCAAGCCCTGTCCAACCTGGCCTGGAACACTTCCAGGGATGGGGCAGCCACAGCTCCCCTGGGTGTGCCCTGCCACCACTCAGTGCCTCACCTCCCTCACATTCAAGAATTTCTTCCTAGAACAAAAACTGTATCTCCAGCAGCATTCACCTCAAAATTGCTCTCACACTGAGGCAGGCTAGAGAGTCAGTATAGCAATACAAGACTATTTTAAACAGGGGGGAAAAACCCCCAAAATGCTGCAGAACACCCTGTATGGACTACAGCAAGTTTGTTCCCTGGCTTGCTGCAGAACAGCTCTTCTGCCCCTGGGTGTACAGGTGCTGAACCAACCAGTATAAAAATCAAGACAAGAAAGAGGTGATTTATCAAGTGAGGCAGTCAAATCAGTCCAGGTTTAATGACCGTGACCTGTGAGTGGACAGGGCAGAACAAGATAGATGGAGGCAGATAAAGAGTTTACAACATCTCTTAACAAAATGCTTTGCCCTGGAAGAGGGCTGTGGGCATGGGACTTCTCTCCAATCACAAAAAAAAACCCAACCCCACAAACAAACAAACAAACCCCAAACCAAACAAAAAAAAACCACACACCAAAAAACAAACAAAACCAAAAACAAACAAAAAAAACCCCACAAAAACCCAAACCAAAACAAACCAAAAAAGCCACCCAGAGCCCCAGCAGAGACATTAATTCCATTTTCATTGGAAAAGGCTGTTGGTGTTTCTCCAGAAGCATTCAATTCAACCACAGTGCCTGGGAAGATAACAACCAACAACCCAAGAGTTAAGAAAACATTTGATTTCAGCTTTATTTTCTAGGCAAGCCTATCTTGGATCATAACAGATGATGCAGATTGGGGGTTGGGCCTGTTATTATGGACAACAGTCTCCAGGGTACCAAGGTTTCAACTCAAGTCCTCTCAGGAGCCAAAGAGAACATGACTGAGTCCACTCAGCTCCTTTTCTGGTCAGACTCCTGCTTCTTCCCAAGTCCTTCACCCCATCCTGCAGCATCCCTGGTCCCACTGGACAAAGCTCCCAAAAAAAGCCCCACGAGCAACACTCCCCCACCTGCCAAGGGACCCCAGCCAGGAGCAACTCCAGCAGAAAGTGTTCCTTGCAGAGCCTTACTGCCACATCCCTGCTTATCTGAACCCACCTCCCCCGAGCCATGAGGGTAAACTGCTTAATCCTCAGATTAAAACAAACAGAAACTCATTAAAAGCTTTCACTCACACAGCCCAATTACCTTTCAATAGCAGCTGTGGGGGTTTTCTGTTGTTTTTGTTCAAGCTTGGAGAGAAGCATGGGAAAGCTACAACATTAAAGTGATATTTAAGTGAACTCTAGTTTTTTGGACAAATGAAGAGTCTGATACAGTTAAAAATTTAAACAAAGCCTGGCCAGAACAGGAACCAAGGTGGGTCAGACTAAGAAATGTCATCCGACCTGCTGGAGGCAGAACAGTGCCAGAACATCACAAAGAACAGAGGCAGCTGGGGGTGCTCAGCCTGGAGAAGGGAAAGCTCCAGGGAGACCTTGGAGACCCTTCCAGTGCCTAAAGGGGGTCCCAAGAGAGCTGGAGAGGGATTTTGGACCAGTGCATGACAGGATGAGAGGGAGTGGCTTCAACCTGACAGAGGGCAGGGTTAGATTGGAGATCAGGAAGGAATTCTTGCCTGTGAGTGGGGTGAGGCCTTGGTCCCAGCTGTACAGAAAAGCTGTGGATGTCTGTATCAAACACTCTCAGAGCAGAGAGGGGGGAAAAAAGAAAGAAAAAAAAAAGTTGAGTTGGACACAAAAAATGGTCACACTTTTTTTACCATTTTCTGCCACAAAGGAGAATGAGGGATGAGCCACCACCTACTGAGAGGAAGATAGAGGTCAGCCTGCACTAGACACAGAGCAGTTCCCATTTCAGTGGTAGCAGTAAACAACAAGCAAGAGAAAGGTGTGTACCAAAACCATTTAATAATTCATTCTAGATGTGCTTGTAAGTCTTCTGTTCCCTGCCAATTTAGTTGCTATCCAAAGAGCTGGTGAGGAATTATAGTGTCAGGCTAGTTAACCATGCTGGGTTAAGTGCCTGTTTTATTTACATCTCTGCATCCTAATTTAAATTTTTAACAGGGTTGTAGAGATTTAATGAGGCAGATCTTAATCCATACAGTCAAGGTCCAAAGAGCAATCCCCTTCAGAGCCTTGATTTCCTGGAAAAATACCCTTCACATCCAAAAAAAAAATAAAAAGCTCTTCATACTGTGACACAGCTGAGAAGAAGAATGGGGAATTGAAGGACCTTGTATAAATTTATGTAAATGACCACAAGTTCTGAAGTATTCAGGAAGAATTTCTTCACAGAAAGAGTGATTCAACACTGGAAGGGGCTACCCAGGGAGGTGGTGGAGTCACCATCGCTGGTGGTGTTTAAGGAAAGACTGGATATGCTCTGGTTGACACAGTGGTGTTTGGTCAAAGGCTGGACTCAATCCTGAAGGTCTTTTCCAACCTAAACTGCTCTATGGTACACAAAATAGTTCACAGCAGGCTGCAACTGCACATGAAACTCCAAATTCTGCCAGCTGAGAGCCATCCTAATTAACTGGGAACACTCCACACTCAAGAGCTACTTGGTTGAGGCCTCCTGCTCTGGAGCAACTGATTTTTAAGTTGCCCATTTTCAGAGCTATTGACTGTTCCTGACAGCACACAACAGGCAGAGCAGCTCCTGCTTTAATCAAAGCTCTGAGCACCCTCCACAGCCAGCAGCCCTCCTGACCCCTGACCTGTGTGAGCAGCTCTCTCCCAGCAGGGAGATCAGACTGCAAGAAAAAAATTCTTCCCTGTGAGGGTGGTGAGGCCCTGGCACAGGTTGCCCAGGGAAGCTGTGGCTGCCCCATCCCTGGCAGTGTTCCAGGCCAGGTTGGATGAGGCTTGGAGCAGCCTGGGCTAGTGGAAGGTGTTCCCTGCCCTTGCAGGGGGCTGGGATGAGATGGTCTTTGAGGTCCCTTCCATCCCAACCCCTTCTGTGATTCCATGAGTCTCTGCTGTCCAGGCAGGGTGGTGGCACACAAGAGAACCAGACCTTGAGCCTGCAGGGGCAGATACAGATTCACCCTCACCCACAGCGACAGGACCAGAGTCTGGTGTGCTCTATCCAGCAGCTTCCAGCTGAAAACTGCACAGACCCTGCAGAAGAGGGAGCACAGCACATGTCCTGCCACTTCAGGAGGTTCCACCTGCCAAATGCTGCCATGCTGGGGGGATGCAGCCACCTCTGCCAATACCTCCCATGGCAGATGTTACAGCTCAGGAATCAAGTCAAAAAGGAACGTGGTTTCTTTCCAAAGAGTCACTCTTTAAAGACTGTTGGGAAGCTCACACAGCTTGGTGGTCCTGAGCAAGCCAGTTGAACCAGGAGCTCTTTGTACCTAGAAGCCCTACAGAGAAAGCTCCAGTGCTCAGCTTGCTAGAGAGACATACAAATTCTAGGCACAGAGACAAAACTTATAATCAATTCCCCCAGACAAGCAAGGCTTATCCTCTGCTGTGTCCTGTCCCCATATCCTATAATCCCTTTATAGGATTTCTCTGACTAGGAAGGGCAAGTGGAACCCATCTCACCACAGAGTCAGGGCAGGAGGTTATTTATTACCCAGCTCATCACTCCAGAGTCCACCAGGAGGGGGATAAGCTCATCTAGACATATTTTGTCTGTGCAATTTGATTTTTAAAAGTTTAGCATCCAAGCCAGGCAGGTGAATACACAGATGCAATTAACCACAGGCAGTTTGGCACAGATGGTCCCCAAGAAACAGAGTGAGCTGAGCAGCAGGGGTTTTTCCTTAATGATGAGCCAGGCCTTCAGTGAGGCAAGTCAGCAGGACCTCACTGAAGAGCTCACTCAGCTCCTTGCACTTCTTCCAGCACTGAGCCAGGCACAGCCTCTCCCCAAAGGGCCAAGATCCCTCGTTAGGGACCCAATCACATGCCTGCAACAGCACCCCCCAAAAGCCTGAGTATCCTGGGCTGGAGCTCAGTGTAACTTTAAAGAAACACATCCCCAAACATCCTGGATCTGGCAGCATCCAGATATTCTGAGAGTAAACACTAGGAACTGTAATTTTGGGAACCAAGTTTCCAAATGCCACTCCACCACGAGGATGTGATATCCCCCAATTGCCATTAAACAGGAAAAAGATGTTAAGAAAGCAGAGTTGTAGCTCAAAAAGTTTCCTTTGTGCTTAACTGGGGCAGCACCATCCCCAGGCAGAAAGCTTTTCCCCAAATGATAATTGTAACTGTCCCATTTTACAAGATGTGGATTTGTGATCCCCAGCACCAGGGAACCTTCTGGCTCCCTGCACAAAGGTCTAGGTTGAGCAGAAGAGATTTAGGCCACAAAAGCTGTGCCAGTTGTCAAATCCACACAGCAAGAGCCACATGTCCCTTGGAGAACAGGCACCTGCAGAGCCAAGAAACCCAGATTTCCACTTGAGTCCTCATCACTGAGGGCACCTGGTCCCAGCTACAGCCCACATTTGCCTTTAGAGGCCCAGAGTAGGGAAAACAGAGTGCAGCAGGAATCCAAGAAAGTTGCATCAGTCCTGTATTGGAGCAGAAAGATTTTTTTAAATGCCTGTGCAAAAAGGCTCATTAAATAGAGACCAATGCTCAGCTGAAACTGAAATCCTTCTTATCTTCCCATGCAGAAACCCAGGCTTCTAAAGGAGCTCCCAGAGGGCTATAAAACACTTTAGCCTCCTGAATCATACTGCCCTTGCTAAGCAGAGACCTTATTTCCCAGCCTGAAAGATCAGGCTTCCCCTACACACACGACCTTTCCTTCCCCTGCTGCCACTCTCCCGTCAGCACCACATCCTTGCCTTGCCAGAGACATCCAAGATTCATCCTGGCAAGGGGAGAATGCTGCAGTTGGAGTCCCAGAGAGCTCAGGAAAGGCTTCAAAGCCAGCATCAAGCCAGGAGCATGCAGTGGGGAAGACTCTCAGCTTCTGCTGCCCTCTAAACTTAAACAGGAGTGAGAGTTATTGCTTCCTGCAGAGAAAAGATGCTGATGAGCTGTTGTCTGTAGCACCCCACCTCTACTCAGAGGAGAAATACCATCTGGCAGTGCCACCCCTGGAGAGCTGCCAACCTTTGCAGTAAAATACTAAGGCAAGAGAAGGTCAAGATAAAGGAAGGGGAGCAAAAGCAGGCGGAAAGATTAATTCCTGCCAGGTGGTATCAGTCCAGACACTGGAGCACAAAACTGGATGGGTGAGCGAGCAGAGAGGAGTTCGAGTAGGAAAAAGAGCAAGAACCAGCCCCCTGCAGGAAAATTGTGGGTGAGCTGAATAGAAGGCAGATCAGAGCTGCAGACCAGCTCCAGGGCAGGACCTGCTCCACCTCAGCACCCCTTGGTGGGTGTTCCCTGGCACAGAGGCTCTGCAGTGGATGCACACACCAGCATTACAGGTGTGCAGAGCCAGACCCTGCTGCAACAGCAATACCACTGCTGCTCCCTAGCCAAGCAAAAACCCACCCCCATCCACCACAGCCACTGGAATTTCAGGCATCTTCCAGGACACTGGTCATTGCTTGCTTCCCGTGCCTCCTGAGAGAGGACAGGTTTTCCAACAACTTTATTGGGAACAACAAGATGTGCACATAGGTGTGAGCCAAACAGACAAACTGGGGGCTGTCAGGGCAGGTGTGGCACTCCACAGGAGGCTGCCTGCCCCTCAGCCTCAGGGGTACCTTCTGACTCCAGGCGGTCCAGCCCGTAGGTCACGGCTGTGCTGATCCTCCTCGCAGAGGGAAGAGCTGTTCTCCTGACAGAGGAGGCCACTGATGCTGGCGTTACCAGGACCACAGTTCTGCTGGATGGCTCCTCTGTCTGTCCAGATGGGGTAGAAAACATCCCACCAGGGGCTGGAACAGCTTTCTCACTGGTGACCAGGATCCCATCTCTGAGATCTGCAGAAGACAGGAGACAGCAACAGTTTAGGACAACATTTTTAAAAAACCCAAGAAACTCCTTAATGAAAACTTATCTCAAAGGAAGTTACCAAACTTTTGCTTCCTTAAAGATGTGATTCTGCTGTAATGAAACCTTCTCCTCAAGGGCAGCCAGCAAAGGAGGTTCCCCTTAATGAGGGGGGGAAGCCTTAAAAGTTTTAATTCCATTGCTTTGAGGACGACTCGTCACCACACCCTTGCAAGACCAGAGCACCAAGGCACCAGTTGAGAACTGACCCAAGTGGCAGATCCAATAGGTCATTACAAAATTATAAATTTAGCCAATTTTTATCTAAGTCCCAGAAGCAAATTAATTAATGGAAACCCCCAGAAGAACCTTCTCCCCTTTACAAAGGGACCCTGAATTTAGAGATACAATGCAAACAGCTTTTTTTCTTTTGATGCCCTGCAATACAAGAATTACCAGAAAAGCTGCCCAGCAGCAGTTCCATTACAATAGTCCCCACTACTGCAGAAATACACTCCAGCTCAAAGTCAGCCTCATGCTGAGGGAACCCTTGCTACGCTCCTGTCAGGAAGAGAGGCTCCTCCATGTACCTGCCAAGGTGACACTGAGCCAGCAGACAGCAGCTACGTGAACATGACTGCTTAAAGCATTTCTGTATGAGCTACATCAACCTGAGAACATCCCACCATTCCTCAGGGGAAGCGAGTATCAGTGCAGGCTTTGACACCCAGGGGCTTGCCAGGCTCATGCAGGAGGGTGTCTTTCCCCCATCACTGGCTCCCATGTAAGCCTGGTGAAACATTTTCATCCTCTGGACTGAGCATCAGCAATCCATGACTGCCTTGGGCTCCAGAAAAACTCTCCCTCCATAAATGAAAAAACTGCTTAAGTGTCTAAAGCTAAAGGCAGCATGCTAGCAAGGACAGATAGGAGGCTTGTTTGGTTTGGGGCATTCTTTTTTAACCTCTACTCTGCTTATTTGGGACAAAAAAATCCACATGCTGGCAAATTTCAACGTGGTGGATCTCACAGCATGAACAGAAAGCAGTGGCAGCCCAGGGCTAGAGGCAGTGTGGAGAAGGTTAGCAAAAAAAAGTCACACAGAATAAGGATGTTGTGTTGAGACTGAGTGTCCAGGCACTGACACTGGATTCAGATGTACCATCCCACCATGTAGAAAAAAAGTCCTTGAAGCAGAATCCTACCTTCTGCATCCACAGGGCTCAGTGTAGACGAAGCACCAGTTGCCACCAGCACCTCGGTGGCACTCGGAGCCATCAGCATCTGGGTGTCCTCCCCGCTGTTCTCCTGAGGAAAGCTTGCAGCCCCTGGTCCCTGGGTGGCACCAGGCACCTCTGTCACAGCTGACAGAGCAGCACCAGCCTCCTGGGCAGCTGTTGTCACCTCCTGAGTAACACCTACAGCAAGAACACGTGTCAGGACAAACCCACAGGACAGGTGACAGCGACAGAGCACACATCTGAAGGAATATAAAAGGAATGTAATGCCAAGCATTAACAAGTTCAGAGCCACGGTGCCAGCAGCAGGTCCGGCCAAGCATCATCAGGGCAGCTTTCAGTGACCAGCTCCCACTGAAACCTCAGCTACGCAGAAGGGTTTATTTTTGTTGCACAAGTCTTATTGACAGTGTTTGTTTCCCCAACATCTGGGAAACAGCAGAGAGGGAACCTGCTGACAAGTCAAGTGCTTATAAATTAATCTAGAAATTAATCAGTCAGGTTTCAGCACCAGCCTGCAATTAGCTTCCCTTCTTTTACAGCAAAAATTAGGCCTTTTGGATGCAGTGAAGGGAAATCATCCTTTTGCATCTGCAGATGAAGAGGGAAGAATAAAACACCCAGCAATTAAAAAGTCCTCATCAACCTAGAAACATGTCATTGCCCAACACCTGACCAGCCTTTTTTTCAGCATTCCCTTTATATTTAAAACCCTAAGCAGGAACACTGTCATGAGGCTGAAGGTGCCATCTCTGGAGCTATGTACAGGGCAAAGTGACACCATCAGCCTGTGGCAGGCTATCCTGGAGGAAGAGTTCTGACCGCAGGTAGGAGCTGGGAAAAGCAATGGACAGCCACAGCCTGGCCACAGCTTCACTATGGGGTGAGGAGACAACACCAGGAGCTTGTGTTACAAGGGACAGCAGCTCTCTGCACAGACCTTTTGACCTGAGCATCCTTATAAAGCCACCTAGGCCATCAGTGGCTCACAGGCTGCTGGTACAGCTCACTTTAAGTCCCAGAAATGAAGCACAGATTGCCAAGAGCATCACTCCTAAACCCCCACTGGGAGGCAAGTGTCCATAACAGGCAAGTTTTACCTTTCCATGAACTCTCCAGAGTAGGAGAGAGCTCAGGCTGGGTATCTGTCACCACAGCAGCCTCCGGCTGTGACAGAGGGACGCTTCTCTCCTCCTCTGCTGTGACTGCACTTATGTTTTCCAGCGAGCTGAGATCAGCTGTGTCTGCATCTGACAGGTTCCCAGTGTGGAAAGCATCGCTGCTGCCTGTGGAAGTTGCAGGCAGCTCCTCCCCTTGCCCTGGCACTGTGCAGTTGGTCTCCTTGGCAAGCTCAGGCACTGGTGGAGGGGACACTGGGGAGAGCATTGCTCTTGTTGCATCTTCTTCCTCCCCCACACCTTCCTGGGGGGTCAGGGATGGCTCTGTTGTCCCCAGGTCCTCCGTCACCTCCTCGTGAGACAGGCCTACCCCTTGACTGATGTCCCCCAGTTTTGTGTCATCCCAGTCAGGTGGCACAGTGTCCATAGGGGGGATGGTGACAGTGCCAGCTGCAGTGGGCAGCTCTTGTTGTGTGACACCTGTCCCTGCTTCTGGGTGAAGGGAGGCCTCAGTCACCACAAGGGGATGTTTGGCAGCCACAGATGTTGGTGGAACCAGGGATTTCAGAGGGCTCCCTGTGCGGGCTCTCAGCATTCCCAGCTCAGAGGTCACACGCGGAGCCTGGGGAGTTGGGATGGCAGGGTGGGCACTTGCTGCTTCCCAGCTGGGAGAGCTGGGGTTCAGTGTGGGCTGGGGCACAGCTGAGGGGTGTGAGCTGCTCTCTGCTTCCTCCTTGTCCTCCTCCACAGTGGTCCCAGAAAGGGGATTTGCTGAGGGGCCAGCAGAGCTGGGCTCCACTGCCACACCACCCTCTGTGGTGCCCTCACCAACGGGGCCACCAGACTCCTCCTGGACTGGAGGGCTCAGCGTGGTCACGGCTGTGGTCAGCATGGCCTTGAGTGCTTCATCCTCATCCAGCTGGGACCCTGTGGGAGCCAGCTCCTCCTCGTGCACAGCAGACAGTGCCCCAGCAGAGGGGTGATCCCCCAGGCCCTGGCTGCTAGGGATGACGTGGCTCGGGCTGGCAGGGAGCACTTCTCCTTCTGCAGTGAAAGCTCCATCTAAGGGTGTCCCAGATGGCTTCGCTGACACTCCACATGGCTCTTCAGAAAATGTCTGCTCAGAAGGGCCTGGATTGTTTGTCGAGTCCACCATGCCTGTCCTTTCATCTTCCAGCCCATTCCCTGCCCAGGGGCCATGCTGGACCTTCGTCACGTCCCTCTCCTCCAGACGCTGAGCTGCGAGGCATGGCAGGCTGGAGGACAAGAGCAGGATGCTGCAGGTGACCACACAGATGTTAAATCCTATTGACCTCCTCATGGCTGAGAGGAGGTGTGTCCAGAAGCCTGCAAGGCTGACAAATCCAGAGTGCAAGGCCTAGAAAGGGAAAAAGGAACCAAGATTACAAAACCCCACAACTACCCATGGACCCAGGGCCTTAAATAAATGGGTGATCAAGTCTATGGCCAGTTATGAGCAGACACCTCCTACAAAATTCCAAGCAAAGAATTCCCCCACCTGTTTTACTGTTCTTAGCCTACCCTACCTGAAGGTGCCAGAAAAGACCAAATGTTGATCTGAAGCCCAGGACAGACCTTGCCCAGCTCTCACCCCAGCAGCAGAGTGCTATGCTCTACACAGCAGGCATCAGACCTGCAAGCAATGCTGTGGATCAACCTGTTTGTCCTGAGCCAAGTCCAAAAACTACACTTGTCAGGGCCACGAAGTCTCAGGTTTGTTCTGGCCAGCCCTGTTCTGTGTGTTGGCACAGGAGGAGAGGAATCCGCACAGAGAACAAGATGGGTCTGTGGGGCAGAACACAGGACCAGAGCCACACCAGGAGGCTCTAGGGCTGCATCTGTGCCACATCCTGGCTGAGGCCCTTGGCCCCACAGAGGAAGCTACAGCCCAGACAGCAGCACTGCTGCATTAGCACAGTGCCCGTGCTGCACTGCACCATGGGGGCACTTCCAGAAAGTTTCATGTCCAGAATCACTGTGTGAGTCAAGAGTTGCCAAGAGAAACCTGAACCTGTAGCCCAGCAGTGATCCAGCCAGCTGACAGCCTGCCCTTGGCAAGCTCTGCTGCCTCCAGGCACGCAGCTCCAGCATCCAGACACCTCCCTTGGGCACGTGCCTCAGTCCTGGGCTTGCTACTCCACCACTCCAGAGCAGAAGACCATCCCATCCAAGGCCCCGCTCATCCCATGTAGGACAGCTGCTCACACCAGTCCCATGCACACAGCAAACTTCCCTCTGTCACACAGCAGATCTGGTGTGGTGTTCCTCCTCCTCCCAGCTCCAGGAGGCAGCTGGTCACAGGCACAGCCAAACCCTACCGCAAGGGCCTCCAGCCATCAGCAGCTTCACTTGATTTCCCTCAAGTGTTCCTCCAGGTCTGTGGCCAGCTCTGGGGCCCCCAACATGAGAAAGACATTGACCTGTTAGAATGAGTCCAGAGATGAGCCACCAAGTTGATCACAGGGCTGGAGCACCTCTGCTGTGGTCACAGGCTGAGAGAGCTGGAAGCTGGAGAAGAGAAGGTTCCAGAAAGTCCTCAGAGCAGCTCCCAGTGCCTAAAGTAGCTCCAAGAGAGCTAGAGAGGGACTTTGGACCAGGGCCTGGAGTGACAGAGCTAGGAGGAATGGCTTTCATCTGACAAAGAGGAGGTTTAGATTAGATATTAGGAAGAAATTCTTGACTGAGGGTGGTGAGGCCCTGGCACAGGGTGCCCAGAGAAGCTGTGGCTGCCCCATCCCTGGAATTGTCCAAGGCCAGGTTGGATGGGGCTTGGAGCAACCTGGGATAGTGGAAGGTGGAATGAGGTGAGATTTTATCATTCACAAGTGAACTGCTCTTCCCTTTGGGCTGCAGGACTATCAAATAACGGCAAGGAAAGAGGTTGGGGTTGTCAGAACCACCCCTAAGTCTTCCAAAGAAAAGCAATGGTCACCCTGAGCAGACTTGCTGCTGATGGGCACCAGGATAAATCCCTAAACTTGCCACACTCCTCATTTCCCCCCCAAACAGCACATACAGGAGTATTATTCACATTTGTACCCACAGAGTGCAGCAACACAGCTCAGAGCCAACCACTGCAGGCTCCAGCATCTGGCTGAGCCTCCAGGGCACACTGAGTCACTTTTTCCATTCTTCCTGAAGCCTCATCCCAGCAGTTTGGGCTGCTGGAATAATTCCCCATCACAGGCCACATACATGCACCAGGTGCTCAGGGACAAGCAGAAGCCACCAAGAAAGCTCTTCACCAGCCTAAATACCTTCCACTTTAGCTTTAGCATCTTCTATCCCTGAAGGATGGGTGGCCACAAATCTATTTTCTCTATCCTCCCATCAAAAAATAGCTGAAAACTGACAATATTTAGCTCTTCTTCCAGGCTAATTCTTTATGCACTTTTGAAATTAAAAAGCACTAAGAATATATTATGCAAGTTAAATTGTTAGTCCCCAACTACATGCATCTGCCTTACCATGCAGCTGAATATAAATCATGTTCACCTCACACCCCTTTAGCAAGTGCCTTTTAAGATCAGACACACTGAAACATCAAGAAGCCAGGGTTTTTCTATTTAGAAAAATAATTTGGCTCTAAATACAGCTTCTCAAGAAGTCAGGAGCCTTTAGGTGGCACAAATGCTTTCAGCAGTGCTTAAACCTAAACAGAACTCCAGTGGCACTTGAAAAGCACTTCTCTTGCAGTCACAGACATTATACACATGTACATACACATCTGTATAGATAATTTGTAGCTTCCTAGCTCTAGGCTCCCAAACAGCCCAAGACATTCAGGACGTGGTTAGCAGAAGAACTAAAACGTTCATCTCCTCCCAACAAGCTTACTCCATCTCCACTAGAACCTTTCCTCCTTCTGGCTGGCAGATAATGTGGGCACGCAGCACCAGCCTGATAAAAGAGTTCCTGGAGCCCTTTGGGCAGCTTCATATTGTTTCTCCCAATCTGAAAAGCCCTGCTGGCCATAATCCTGCATTTCTGTAGGGCAAAAATCATATTGGAGAGTTATTTGCTCAGGAAATCCACAACAACTAGATGCAAGCTAACCTAGACCTTCACACTCAGTGAAAGCAGGAGAGAGTGGCACGGAGCTTGCTGCAGGATAATGGCACAGGTTCACACTTCAAAGAAGATTAGTCAGGGCTTAAGATCTACTTAGCTTGAGGAAGAGGCTGGATTAGAGAGTGTATGAACAGCAGTGACCTGGCTATCTCCTTAAGCAGAGTTTGACACCTTGCTGTAGCACTTCCACTGAATGCAGAAGCTGCAGGTATCTAGCTGCAGAGCAGGAGTTATACATTTATCCTCCCATCTGGCTATTTTTACAGTCAGCCTGCTCTCCAGCCTCAGCCAGGCGATAAAAGCAGGCTGGAGCACACTGCCCTGATCAAGCACCTCCTCTGTAGTAAACCTGAGCTTTTCTGTTACCAGCCTGAAGGTAGCAACTCAGTGTTTCATGCCGCAGGAACTCCCTGTCCCCAGATTTCACCTGGCATCCTCAGAGCTGAAGCCCTGGAGGCAGCTGCCAAGCACTGGCCAGGTTCTCGGTGGAAAACTAATCCTTGCTTCCAATAGGAAGCACTCACTGAGGGCAAGAGACAGTGCCAGCTACTTCCCCTGCACTTAATAACACCAAATCCCAGGAGATGCAGTTCCTCCAGCCGCAAAGGCAGAGCAACTGCAGGCAGCCAGGGAGCTTTATCTTTAGCGTGGAAAATAATAACTTTTCTTTTAACACGTGGTAGGCTGGAAAATAACACAAAGGACTGCTAGGCTGAAAACAGAGGCCAAAACTGGGCATCTCCAGGAGCTACCCACAAGAATAAGAACCATCTACCTCAGTGGGGAAGTCAGGAAGCTGAGGGACAATAAATATAAATTGGTCACCAGCTGAAGCAGTCTCAGACTCAGTTGGATCTTTCTGAGCCAGGCTGCTTCCCTGCTCCATACAATTAGCACTTGCAATAGTTATTAAACCATTAAGCCCTCTCAATTCTGGAGACCTGTTTGAGACCAGCTCTTGGGGGGCCTAACAAAAGCCAGCTCAGAAGGAGCCCCAGCCTGTTATGGTCACTCCAACAGGGCAGGCTTCAGGGGACCAGCACAGAGCAGAGCAGATGTCTCTCCTTCAATAGCTGTTCCTTGCATGGCCCAGTGGTTTATGGACACATGCTGCAAAGGATTAAACTCCCCCCTCTGTCCCAGCTGTGTGCAGCTACTCCCTCAGACAGCTTTTTAAGAGTTTCACCCAGCCAGTTAACTTAGAGAAAACACCTCCCCCCCCGCCACCCACCCTAAAAAATAGCTGTTATTTTCCATCTTTGGAAAGTTATGGCTATGTTTCTACCCGAATTGTTGAAACACCGAGGGGAAAAAAAGTATCGAGTTTTCAACTCGAATTAATGACTTTGCTGTAACAATCCCTCTGACACAGGCAGGACACTCACACTCGCAAGCTGAAGTGGCTGCACGCATCACAAAGCAGAGAGCGGGAGATGAACAGGTCAGCCACAGACAAATCTCTGTCTTGCCTTTGAATAGAGCTTCTCACACCTCCAAGCACAAGCTTGGTGCCGAATATGGGCTGACTGAACAGTCCTGGGTGTGCTCAGCTCCGCAATTCTCCTGACAATTGGTAAGGGAACCGGACAAAAAAAAGCTGCAAATCTTTTAATGTGAAGATTTAGCCAAAACATACAAGTCAAACAACTGCCAGCCACCAAGTGCTCTGTTACAGGGTGCTAATTTATGCCATCCAAGCCTCGTTACTTGTGCTGAATACAAAAGGCAGTAGATAATACACTGCAGAGCTCCAACTCCTACTTTTGTGCACAAGCCCAGAAAAATGCCTTCATCTCATCTCGCTTTATATCCTTGTCCAGTTCAACCGAGTGAACTGGGGAGCTGATGCTCTTACAGCACACACTTCAGGCAAACAGACCTCAACCAGTTCGCCCACCTCCAGCAGCTCAGTGAAATCCCAGCAGCAATACGACTCTACGCCAGCCACCAACACAAAGTCAGGTGAGAAAAATTATGTCGAGACAAGCACACATCAGAGGGGCACATCCTCCCCTACCCTTGAGGATGCATCCTTACAAGCAAACAAATGAGACATTAACATTCTGTAAGGCCAGCTTCCCACCAGTTCCAGTGAGGCACCTTAATACATAATACATCACCTCCACTTCCAGCCTCGGCATTCCGGCAGTAGTTCTTTGAGGAGCCAGAGACATGACATGTTTTAGGCATTATTCCCCCAACCAGCAAGCGATCACTCGCTTTGTTCAGAACAGCACACGGACCTCCCATGGAAATCCCTACTTGGATTTGCAAGCAAAAGCTGCACAGTTCTCTGTGGCTTCTGACCCGTGCCAGGTCCCCGGCACCACAGAAGTCGAAGGTCTACCAAATTCCTGAGGGATTAAGATAGGGAGGAGGGGGTGTTTAAGAATGAGGCCAAAGGGTGCAGCAGTCCTCAAGCAGGAGAAGGACGGAAATGGTGCTCCCCAGCCCGCCCGGGAGCAGAGGGACAGCACTCGGATTCCAATCAGCAAGAAACGCTCCACAATTTCAGCGCCTCACCTAACGCTGACAGCAACACCACACAGGAGAGCTGGAGAATCATGAGTCCCTGCAGGTGAAGCAGATTAAATGCACCTTGTCAGGCCCTTTTGGCTCGGGCACAACCTGCGTGGGGTCCAGGGAATGGGATTAGGGCTGGCTCAAGGCTTGATTACACCCAGTACGCCGGGCGCAGGTCCATCTCCCCGTCCTTCTTAGTCGTATTTACATAGGTGACTTTGCACCCCAGAAGTGCATCCTTTCCCCACCCGGCAGGGGATCAAGTGCGAACCGCCCGGGGATTCCTCCTGCCCAGGCCCGCGACAGGACAGAGGGACAGTGGCGGTCACCCCCAAACCACCCCCGCGAGAAACACACACCCGGCCCCCAAAGATTTTTCCGAGGGAGCCCACCGGGACCCCCATCCCAGCAGGACGGCACCCCCCGCTCGCCCCGCTGCCCCTTCCCCATCCCCCGGGGCTGCAGGGACCAGCCGCTCGCCGGGAACAAAGAGCCGCGCCGAGGATGCTCTGCCCCGCGGGCAGCCGAGCATCGTCGGAAAAAACACAGATCGATTCGAAACGCGTCACCCCGGGGCAAATGCGGCACGTAGGGTGCGATGCCGGCTGCGTGCGTGTGTGT